>JBBUKS010492949.1:0-15131 GCA_038050645.1 Hedychium gardnerianum
GGCCTCCAATTCCCTTTAATGCTTCTTCATCCTTGGCTTTGTCTTGTAAGCTTGTAACCTCTCCTTGGCTCACATTATCCTATGACCATCCACTGGTGATTTCCAAGAGGCACGTCAAATTCATGGAGAGAAGCACAAGGAGGAACAGAGGAGAAGGAGATCATCACTTCATCGCCAGTCACCACTGGAGCTTCATCTATCGAGGTCTAAGGCTTTTCCTACCTCATCTGTCCACATCCACCCGCCACCGGAGAAGCAAGAGCTTTTTCTACTTCATCTATGATCCATCGCCGAAGCTCTGACCATTACCATTCCAGCCACCACCATCTTCCTCCGCCGATCATCCACAACGCAAGCCACGACGAAGATCAAGGGCTTTTCCTTCCTTCGGACATCATCTCCATTCCTCTGAGACTTCTTCCTCTAGATTTGATCTCTTCCCCAGATTGGACAGCAACATCATTCTTCTTCATCCTCAGATCTGGACAACACTGTTGGGTTGTAAGCTCAATTTTGATTCAACAAATTTGTCACCGTTGATGTGTAGATCCTTCCCATTTGATCTGATTGTTGAATATGTTTAGTTCAATTCCCTTATACACTTTAATTTGAATTTTAATTAATAGTTTAGTTTAGTTAATTGGCATTGTAGTTCATCATGTTGTTGTTCTTATTTGATTTGTGTACGATAGTAGATTAAGTTAGTTTAGATCATTTGCTTTCTAATTGCATGAGCTCATTTGCATTCTTAGTATATTTTGTTTGGATCTTCTATCAATTGCATGTTCTCTAGTTTCCTTGCAATGCTCTTTCATGAATTGTTTATGATCGTAGATTAGTTTACATTCTTGTCAATTTCATTCTTTTCGGCCTTTATTCTTAGCATTAGTCAAAAACCAACCCCCCATTTCTGAATAAATTGATCTTAAGATTCCATCATCGTTACATTCCTTGAGAGAGATGATCCGGGCCATTCCTGATGGATGATGAAAAATAGCTGGGATGAATATACTCATCTGTTGCTATCGTACATCTTAACGGATTCCTGATGAAGTGCGGTTGTTGGGAGGAACATACATAGTGAATTTAATGCTTCGAGATGCGATGACAAACCACAATTTGCTTTAGTTGCTGTGTCAACCTGCACACTAACGACATCATCTGATTCTAAGTAGAAAGTAACGGATTATTTATATTTGGGCAAAAAATCAAAAAGTGCCCTTTTTATTGAGTCAAGAGATATTTATATATTTTCATTTATTGTAAAAAAAGACATTCCAATATTTAACTTTCAAAATTATTTATAGTAGTTACGGATGGATAGTAACGTCGAATAAGTTAATAATTATCTATTTATCTTATGCATGGAATTGAAGAGAAAATAAAAAGAGAAGATGTCTAAAACAAAAAATAATTCATCATTTTCTGAGTTTTATTAATTTTTATTTTTATTTTAGTAGAGAGGATAAATCCTAAATTCTTAATAAGACTAAGAACTTAAGATTTAAATAAAAAAAAGAAATTTTAATAAACAAATCTCTATTCCTATCAAAGAGAAATCTTACACAAAAAAAAATACATAATAGAAAGAGATTTATTTAAAACAGGACGCTGATATAGATAAATTTTAATCCATAAATATCAGAAATATCAAAATCTAAATATCATAAAAATAGAAATGACTAAAAATAATAAAGAGACCCTGAAAAAAATTTAAATGGTGAAATTTGAGCCCGAAAATTGACAATTACGGGTTCCTCAGTTACTAATGTAGATCTACGAATTCTGCACGCGTGAGCACAGATGAATCCTGATTCCGAGTTTCGAGTCAAAAGTTATGCTTTTAGGCATTATTTGTTGCACTAGTGTAGGAAGGAGTTTCAGTGATATGATTTAATACCTGATGTGTGTAGATTACATATGATTTTAGGCATTATTTGTTATACATCTACTACTTGTATTTCACTGAGTATGATTTACATTATCGCACCCTATTTCATTATATTATCATACTTTTACTCTAGTTCAAAGATTTGCTCTCTTCGTATTTTCATTAATAGGATGCAATTTAGAGCTAAAATGGATCAAAATGGACATTGAAGTAACATGGGGGACAAAACTCAACAAGCATGGCTCTTCAAGGCACGATCGTGCCTTCATTGGCCAAGACCAAAGACAACATTCCAACAAGCCACACGACATGACTGTGCCTCCTAGGCACGACCGTGCCTCTGCGGAACATCTTCTCAACAACTCCAACAGCTCCCATGGCTATGCCGTTCCCAAAGGAACGACCGTGCCTTTTCAACAGCCTTCATCAGAAATTCCAGAACCTCCCACGGCCTGGCCGTGCCTTCTAGGCACAGCTATGTCTTCTCAAGCCAATTCCAGAGAAATTCCAAAAAGAACCACGGTCCGGCCATGCCTTGTGTTTGCTACTTTCCCATGGTCATGCCATGCCCAAGGGGTATGATCGTGTCTTTTACCTGGTTATTGCCACGGCATGGCCGTGCCTCCTAGGCACAGTCGCGTGGCCGTGGGACCTATAAAAATGACTCAAGATCCCCTTTTCAAGGGGAGGAAAGGTTTCCCATTCAAGGAAACCTACGAGGTCCATTTCCAAGATGATTTCAACGATCCATCCACCTCCGAAGCTTGGATTTCATTAGAAGACGACGACATTCATCTCGATAAGCATCTCTTCTCCATTCTCATTTGGATTTTAAGAATGCTTCTCTTCTTATCTTTCAGTTGTAATTTTTTTGCTATAGAGTAGATTTCCTAGATTCTAGGATGTAAGGAGTAATTGTGATGTGATGTTAATATATTAACTATGGATATGCCAATTTTCTTATTCTATGAAGTGCTTATGACTTGTTCCATGTGTGTGATGCCTTATTTATGTTTGATTAAATGTGTGTGTGGTGAATGTATGTGGATGTGAAGGGTGGGTCACCATATAGAAGAGATGCTTAGGATTGTATGACCGGAGAGCCCTTAGTGATAGAGGATAATCCTTTAACCGAACTTTCCCAAGTCATTGCCTTGAAATGGGGGCCAATTCTTCATAAGGGATTAGCTAATTAGAGTGTAATGAGTTTTCACTAATTTAATGTTAAGAAGTGACCTGTGTAATCTAGATTGTATAACCAGGGAGCCCTTAATGACAGAGGATAATCCTTTAATTGGACTTTCTATGTTACCTCTTTTGTTTAATAGCATTGAAAGGAAATAATGTGAACACTCCAGTGTAGCCTTTACGAGTCCATACTGGTAATTTGGTTAGAATCCCTACAAGGATATAAACAATCCTTAGAATCATCAACTAGCATCATAATGAAACTTAGGTCCTAGAATCGTTTTCCCAAACCAATCTCTCTCTCTCTCTCACTCTCACACTCTCTCTCTCTCTTAAGTTTTAGTTCACAAGCCTTTAAACTATTTTCGATTGTCTAGATAACTTATTTTGTGGACTCATTAGTGCTTAATCAACAGTCCCTATGGATCGATATTTTTATTATTTGATAACTTTATCGTGCACTCAAGGTGAGACAATATATTTTTGGTGCCGTTGTCGAGTTCTATTTGTCCGCGACTGTTTTCGATTAACATTAGTGATAAGCAATTTAGTTACTCTAGACGCTTTTCTTTTTGTTAATAAAATTCTGCATTTTCATTTGTTTTGTGAATAACTTTGCAATTTACTTTGCTTTCTTTAATTCTTTAATTTTATTTTACAAATAATTTTGTCTTGAAACTTGACTTGAAAGAGATTTGGATTTGTTCTATTGTATATGAAGGTCTAATATTGCAAGAGATCTTTTGTCTGTTGATCCTGAGATTGACAGAATATTCAGAAGAAGGAGAAATCTACAAAGACAATTAGAAGAAGAACAAGTTCAGTCTACCATATCAAATAAATTATTGAAAGACTATGCAACACCTTATGTAAGGGGCTTAAGGTCTAACATCACTAGACCTTCAATTGAGACCAATAATTTTGAGATTAAACATGCTGTCATATCTATGGTACAATAGAACCAATATGGGGGGGGACCAACTAAAGACCCTAATCAGTACTTGAAATTTTCTATGAAATCTATGGGATCATGAAAATCAATGGAGTTTCAGCGGAAGTAATCAGATTGATGTTATTTGATTTTTCATTGAAGGACCGAGCAAAAGAGTGGCTTAACTCTTTGTCTACCAACAGTATTATAACTTGGGAGTAATGTGAACACATTTTCTTAGAGAAGTTTTATCTTCCAAGTAAGACTGCACATATGAGGAATCTCATTGCAAGCTTCATGTAAAAATATGAAGAATCCCTTTATGAGGCTTGGGATAGATTCAAGGGACTTCTTCGACAATGGCTAGTCATCCACACTTTTAATAATGAAATCAATTATCAAACGAAAGTGTTCTTGATTTCCACAACTGGGGGAGCTCTAATGAACAAGGGCCTTGATGAAGCCGAAGAAATAATTGAAAGTATGACATTAAACCATCATTAATGGGCATTGGAAAGAAGTAATCCAATCAACATTCTCGGGAAGTATGACGTGAACACATTGGACTTAATCTCTGCAAAGATGGATGCTCTAATAAAATAACTTTGACTCAGTGAACGTGAATCCAATAAATGCGGTGAGCACAAGTTGTGAAGTGTGTGGTGACAATGAGCATACAAAGAAAGCTTGCCAAATAGGAGCAATTTTTGCACAATTGACTCAGATTGAATATTTGGATGTCATTGACAACTTCAACCAAAGAACCAACAATTCATATTCGGGAACGTACAACCCCGGATGGAGGAATCACCCAAACTTCTCCTACCGCAACAACCAAGAGCAAATGGAGCAATCATCCAATTTTCAACAAAATTTATAACCCTCGAGATTAGATAAAATACTTGAAAGGATGTAAGCTACTCAACTAGAAATGAAGAACGATCTCAAGCAACTTAACAGAAGAATGGACAATATAGAGAAACATATCAAAATGCTTGACAATCAAGTTGCACAAGTAGCTAACTCCTCCTCAAGACCTTAAGGGATATTTCCGGGAAAGCCCGAGCAAAACCCGGTTGAGCATTGCAATATTGTTGAGCTAAGAAGCGGATGGACCTTGGGAGAACCCCAAATGACTGCTACAAATAAAGGGATCGAACGTACGCCGATTGAAGAGCCAACTCCTTCCTCCTCGAATAATGATCACATACAAAAGGAAGTTGAGAATGATGAACCAATTGAAGTACCCCCAATGGGAAAATACGTACCACTGATTCCCTTTCCTCAACAATTATCCAAGGCAAAGAAGGATGAAGAGTTCAATAAGTTTCTTGAAAAGGTTAAAGAACTATGCATTGAGATTCCCCTCATTGTCGCTTTACAACAAATGTCAAAATTTGCCAAGTTCATAAGGAAAATCATATTCAATTGACGCAAGAAAGATGAGTATGAGACTATTGCTTTAATTGAAGAGTGTAGTGCTTTGCTTCTGAACACACTACCACAAAAGCTCAAGGATCTAGAGAGTTTTTTTTATCCCATGCAAAATAGGCACAACTATGATTGGTAATACATTTTGTGATCTAGGAGCAAGTGTTAGTCTTATCCCTTATTTGGTATGCAAGAAACTTGATTTAAATGATCTTAAGTTAACCACTATGGCATTGCAACTGAAAGACCATTCTTGTAGGTACCCTATGAGTATTATTGAAGATATGCTAGTAGAAGTAGGGGGCTTTATAGTCCCTATTAATTTTATGGTCTTAGACATGGAAGTGGATCCCAAGATCCCCATTATTTTGGGAAGACCTTTCCTTGCTATGGCCAGAATTGTGATAGATGTTAAGAATTACAAGCTCACATGGTAGTAGGCAAGGATACAATAAAATTTGATTTATCTAAGGCCTCTGATCCATTTCTTATTGTTAAAAGTGTGTGCTGCAGGTTGGAGGGACTCCAACTAGAGAAGAAGAAGATTCACCCCAGTGATCAATCGCTGGATGTTGCACCAAGTCCGGCGAATCAAGCGAACAAGTCCAAAAGCAAAAATGATAAATATATCGCCCCGGCAAAAGCCTAGATGAGGGAAGGGCTTAAAATTTCAACTTGCAATGATGGAGGGGCACACAACACCTTCAAGACAAAGGCTCCAAGTTGAGCCATGTAGAGGTCGAGCTCGTGACCTTAAACGAGCGCTTCTTAAGAGGTAACCCAAGGGTTCACTTTTTTGTTTTTTTTGCTTTCGATTTCTTTATTTTAATCTTTATTTGAGTTTTCATTTTTGCTTTTTTTTAGTGCTACACTTCAACACGAGCTACCCGTGGGACTTAACACAAGCGTGAAGGAATTTTGAAGAAAAACTAAATTCAAGCCATGCCCAAAAGGCATGATCGTGCCTCATCATTAGCATGGGTCAATATGAACCATGGCAAGGTTGTGTGATTTCATACGGTTGTGCCTCAACATGAGGAGCAAATAGATCACACCATGGCACGGTTGTGTCATTTCACACGGCCGTGCCAAATTGAGAGCAGTTCATTCGACATTCTTAGACACGCCCGTGCCTCTGATGAGGGACTTCCAGATAAATGTCATTTGACACGGCCATGCCTGTTAGGATCGAAGAAATTTAGATATCTCAACAATGATATGATATTGCCCACTTTAGGCCTAAGCCCTCATGATTTTATTTTTGGGCTTTACCCAAAAGGCTTCATGCTAATGGAGATGTCTTTTCCTTATAAGCCCATGATCTTTCCCATGTGTTTTTAATGTGGGACTTTATTTGCAACCTTGCAACCCCAACAATCCCCCCTCAAACGAAGGACCACAGGGCCCCCCTCGTCCGATCTCGACCCACCAGGACTTCATGCCCCTCGGTCCACCTGACCTACTAGGACTTCCTTGCCTAGCCGCAATTAGGACTTCTTTGCATGGTGTCTAGTCCTCTTGATTCAGACACGGGAGCCCCTACTTCCTTTGTTTGAGGTCAATATTCTATTCACATTGCTCGATTAGACCATAACTCTTATGCACAGTTGGCGATTAAATCTTTTGGCAGTCCGAGCTCTGATATCAATTGTTAGGATTGAAGAAATTTAGATATCTTCACAATGATATGATATTGTCCACTTTGGGCCTAAGCCCTTATGGTTTTGTTTTTTCCCATGATTTTTAATGTGGGATTTTGTTTGCAACCTTGCAACCCCAACAATGCTAATCCAGGAGAAGATATCAAAGAGCAGCCGCGACACGACCGTGTCTATTTGACACGGTCGTGTCATCAAAAAAAAAATAAAAAAAATTGAAAACTTGGCTGTGTTCTTTTACACATGGCTATGAAAAAAAAACTTGGCCGTGCCTTTTGACACGGCAGTGTGAAGACTTCTAAACCTAACCAAAAGCACCACGCCACGACCGTGCCAAAAAGCATGGCCGTGTGGCGTGATACTTTGGGTATTAAAACCCTAAGGCATAGGCTGTGCTTCCCAACCACACTGCCGTGCTTCCCAACCACACGGCCATGCCTCCTCTCTTCCACCCCCTTTCTTTTTCTCTCTTCTTCAACTTCTCCCCTTCTCTTGAGATCTCTTCTCCAAAACAAGATCCAACCTCTCCCTTTCCTCGATTCTTCTCTAATCTCCCTTCTTCAAGGCCCCCAAAGAACTCCCCTCTTCAAGATCTCAAGATTCTCCATCTCTCTTCTTCCCCTGTCTTGACTTCTTCCCAAGATCTCATCTCAAGATCTCAAGATCTCTCTTCTCTTGCTTCTTCTTCCCCCACAAGCAACCAATCACCCTTTCACTTGTGACCATATATCATGTTGAAGAGATTCCACACAAGTGGTGTATCTAGTGGATGTGATGATCTCGGCAAAGAAAAAGAGAAGGCCATCGACAAAGGGAAGCAACGGACATGCGACAAAGGTAACGAGGTTCTTATGAAATAATTTTTCGTAATGATGAGCAAAAAGCTAGATTTGATGTTCTTATCACTCAAAAATTGATTTGTACTCGATACCTTGACAATTATACTTTGGATGTCTTAGGAATTAGAAATGACGTGGAGTGGATGATTAGCAATTTAGGTTGGAATGATTTGATGAGTCTTCGATAGCCAACCTATCGTAGGATCACCCTTGAATTCCTAAGTTCCATAGAGACCTACTTCGCTTCTGATAGTGATGATAATGGGAAAGTTAGCTTCCGGTTAATGAATCACGATTATGAATAATCTCTTATTGATTTCAACGATTGTTTTGTTTTGTCCACTAAGGGATCTCATAAGTTTGATTGTTCTTTCAATAGTAATACATTTTGGAGTGATATTGCGGTGACAAATAAACCCTATGACCCTTCACATTCCAAGGCCTCCTGTCTTCACAACCTAATTTTTTGTTACCTACGCCGCGTTATAAGCAAGACCATCTTTGGTCGTGGTGATAGCGATGGTGTCCTGAGGAAAATAGAGCTTTATTGCTTTTGGGCAATGTTTAAGGAGGTTGACTTTGATTCAAGTTTCCATTTTCTTAATAACCTAGCGAGATCCGGTAGGGCAACTTTGAGGACTATTGTATTTCGGGGGCTTATTACACATATGGGTTGGATATCATACATGGTAACTCTAAGATTGATCTCGACTCGTGTTTGGCCATGAGGATGATTTGTTGAGAAGAGAGAGGCTATGGATTTATTAGGAAATTGGTATCCCCTTTTTGTTATCTAACTTTGAGCGCACTACAATTCGAAACCCCACCAATTGGATTATTAGAGATAGACCACCCGTAGATGTCCCTCTCCTGTGGATAGACTAGAACCACCCTCTTCCTCTAGACATGAGCCGTCTAGACATTCTTTTGCTTATGGTGATACAACTCAGTATGGATTTGACTTTTCTAACTTTCATGCCTTTTGGACACCCTGCATGAGGAGTATGCTGCCTACCAACATTTGTTGGAAGGGCATGTTGCTATGACTCAAGGTCAGTACCAAGAAATATAGGAGCACTTTAGGAGGACAGAAGAGTTCAGGACCATATGTTTGAATTTGTTGATCATCAGTACCGGGAGTGGGCAAGAGAGGAGGAATTTAGATGTTCTTTAGATGTGAAGAGATAGCAGGTTGCTACTGTCTATCAGTATCATGAGCATCTTGGCAACCTACCCCATGTACCTAGATTTCTCCTGGCCCTCATCCACCATATTGAGTTTTGTTTCATTAGGACAATGAAATGTCCAAGTTTGGGGGGTTGTACATATGTACATATTCTTATTTCTACATTTGATTTATTTTTGCATGTTTGTATTAGTTTATTTTGATTATGAGTTATTTTTATGGCATGTCAGTTGCATCATCATCATACTATAGCATGACTTGTTCTTCTTACAAAAATGCTAGCACGCTTGTTCTAGAATTTCATGTTATTGTGATTTATGTGCTAGTATATTTAATGATCAACTTTTTCCTATCCGTAGTAGCATAAAGTGAGCTATGTTTTTCATTGAGTAACTTTGATAGTAGATACATCTGAAAATAGTCATGATTCATATAACCACTAGTACTTATGCTTCTAAGGTGATTTCTCAACTATATTTTGGTTACTGGAGAAACTTGGATCACGTTAACTCATTTAGAAAAATTAAAATCCCTACACTTATTCTAATGCTACATAATGCTACATCTCGTAAGCATAGTTGTCGTTAGTGGAAACTAACAAGTTACCCCTTTGAGATCGAGTTAGGTTACTGGGGAAATAACTGTTATGTTTTCTCTTGATTTCGAGCTATCCTTTGAGACTTTATGTAGTTTGAGAGGGATGAACCATGCATGTGGCGGGTAAATGCCTATCGCTAGAGGCATAAGGAACATGGTTAAATGATAAATTAACTAGGCTTGAAAATTGACACTTGAAAAGTTAAGTCACTTATTACATCGAGCACGAAGAACTTTTACTTAGACCATTCTCAAACGATTTTTGTATCTTGCTCATTATTAATAAAACTATATGATAGGATTAACCTGATTTACTAAAGATAATGATGATGCACCTTATTGCTACATGAATCTAGATTATAGGTTTTTACTTAAGGACAAGCAAAGGTTTAAGTCTGGGGGTGTGATGTGCGTAAATTACATATGCTTTTAGGTGTTATTTGTTGCACATCTATTTATATTTCACTGAGTATGATCTACATTATCGCATCATATTTCATTATATTATCATGCTTTTACTTCTTTAGTTCGGAGATCTGTTCTCTTTGTATTTTCATTGACAGGACGAAATTTGGAGCTAAAATAGAGGAAAATGGACATTGAAGCAACATGGGAGACAAAACTCAACAAGCATGGTCATGCCTCTTCAAGGCACAACCGTTCCTTCATTAGCCAAGACCAAAGCCAACATTCCAACAAGCCCCACGACATGACTGTGCCTCCTAGGCACGACCGTGCCTTTTCGGAACATCTTCTTAGCAACTCCAGTAGCTCCCACGACTGTACCTTGCCCAAAGACACGACCGTGCCTCTTCAGCAGCCTTCATTAGAAATTCTAGAACCTCCCACGGCTTGGTCGTGCCTCCGAGGCACGACCATGTCTCCCAGGCACGACTGTGCCTTGCGTTTTTTACTTTCCCACGGCCTGGTTGTGCCCAAGGGGCACGATCATGTCTTTTACCTGGTATTGCCACGACACGACCGTGCCTCCTAGGTACGACTGTGTGGCGTGGTCCCGTGGCCATGAGACCTATAATAAGGGCTCAAGATCCCCTTTTCAAGGGGAAGAAAAGTTTCCCATTCAAGGGAACCTACAAGGTCCAATTCCAAGTCGATTTTAACGATCCATCCACCTCCGGAGCTTGGATTTCATCCGAAGACGACGACATTCATCTCGATAAGCATATCTTCTTCTCAATTCTCATTTGGATTGTAAGAATGCTTCTCTTTTTGTCTTTCAGTTGTAATCTTCTTGCTATGGAGTCGATTTCCTATATTCTAGGATATAAGAAGTAATTGTGATGTGATGTTGATGTATTAACTATGGATATACCAATTTCCTTATTCTATGATCTGCTTATGACTTGTTCCATGTGTGTGATACCTTATTTATGTTTGATTAAATGTGTGTGTGGTGAACACATGTGGATGTGAAGGGTGGGTCGCCATGTAGAGGAGATGTTTAAGATTGTATGACCGGGGAGCCTTTAGTGAGAAAGGATAATTCTTTAACCGGACTTTCCAAAGTCATCACCTTAAAATGGGGGCCAATTCTCCATAAGAGATTATCTAATTAGAGTTTAATAAATTTTCACCAATTTAATATTAGAGATTATCTAACTTGTGTAATCTGGATTGTATGATCGAGAAGCCCTTAGTGATAGAGGATAATCCTTTAATCAGACTTTCTATGTTACTTCTTCTAATTAATAGCATTGGAAGGAAATGGTGTGAATACTCCGGTGTAGCTTTTACGAGTCCATATCGATAATTTGGTTAGAATCCCTTCAAGGATATAAACATGGAGGTAGGGAAATGAACAAATCTTATAATTATTAACTAGCATCATAATGAAACTTAAGCCCCAGAATTGCTTTCCCAAATCAATCTCTCTCTCTCTCTCTCTCTCTTAAGTTTTAGTTAACAAGCCTTCAAATAGTTTTCGATTATCTAGATAACTTATTTTGTGGACTCATTAGTACTTAATCAACAGTCCCTGTGGATCGATATTTTTATTACTTGACTACTTTACCATGCACTTGTGGTGAGACAATAATACCATAACGCGACACAAAATGGTCATTATCAATGACTAACAAGGAAAAGTCCTAGTAGGTTAGAGAGAACTAGAGGTTAGGCAAGGCAAGTCCAAGAAGGTCAAGGTGACTGAATGCTTGGCAAGGGAAAGTCCTGGTAGATTAGAGAGAACTGGATGTTAGACAAGGGAAGTTTAGGCAAGTTAAGGAGATCGGATGTCTAGAAAGGGTGAGTAGTTTACTGAGTGACTAGAAAGTCCAAGCGGGTCTGGAGAATTAGAGGCTTGGCGAAGGAAAATCCTAAGGGGGTGAACCTTAGTTGGTGAAATCTTGGAGGAAGTCCAAGTAAGAAGCTTATTAGGTCGAATAGACTAAGTAGGAAAATCCTAAGGAGTGTGACTTGATCCTGAGGGAGTGACCCTTAGGTGATAAAATGTTGGAGGAGTGACATCCAAGTAAAAGGTAATCTTAGTAGGTCAAATAGACTAAGTTGGATGCTTGTGTTTTGTATGACTGTTTTGTAGGAACCTAGAGGTAGAAGCAAAATAGTGAGCAGACAAACGTAATCGGATGTAGCAGGACCAAGTTTTGAAATTGACCAGGGTTGAACCAGACCCAAACTGGTCTAGTCGATCGAAAAATTAGGCTATCGATCAAACAGGTTTAGCTGACCGTATGTGGATCCGAACCCAGGTTGGGTTCGGTTGGTTGAGTTTGAGTTTGGATTCGGATCGGTGACTTGGCTTGGTTCAGTCGATCGAAAAATCGGTCTGGTTGATCGACTAGGTTGGTTGGCTAGATTGTTGAGTTGTCAAAAATGTTGACATGACAGGTTGATATGGCAGGTTGATATGGCAGGTTGACAGGTCGATCAAAAGATCAGGTTTAACTTTATGATGTGGATGAGGATAAGGATAAGTCAGATGATATGGATAAAGATAGGGCTTGATCCAGATATGTCTTGATCTCTATGAGTTGATCTAGATAAGGATCTGATCCAACTTTATAAAAGGAGATAAAGGATCTACGTTCAAGAACAACAATTCTTCTACGACTCTCATATTCTATGCTTGAAATAAAAGACAGCAAGGCAAAGCTCTACAATTTGGAAGCTTCAAGAGAGGTGCGCTGTGCTCAGGACTTCCGAATCGACCTGAAGAGTTTGTTTGGTTTGTTTTACAAGTTTTGCTGATTTTGTATTTATTTATTGCTTGTAAAATCAAATTGTAAACGGTTTCTCCACCTCCAAAAAAGTTTCAGAAAGGAGAAAATCTAGTGGATGAGTGTCTCTTGTACTTAGGCCTTGGATGTACTGACCCTGGGGGGTTGGGAATCAAGTAAATTTGTGCGTCTTTCTTTCTTTGTCTTTCAATTATTTATTATTCCACTGCAAGTACTAATTTGATAGAAACGAACAAACGATGAAACATGAAAAAAAGATGCATCAATATTCACCCCCTCTATCGATCACACCGATCCTACAAATTCATCTCCCTAGTCCCCAAATCAGCCCATGCAAGTCAAGCGACAGACTACAAACTCATCTCATGTTGTTTTGTGTTTTACAAGGTAATCTCCAAGCGCTTGGTAAGAAAGCTACCAGACATAGTTGATCATATCTTTCATTTGGCAGAAACTGCTTTGTAAAAGGTGGAAGCATTACAAACAATATCCGCCTTGCTCAAGAACTAATGAGAAACTATACAAGAAAGAGAATCTCCCCTCGATGTACACTCAAAGTAGATCTTCAAAAGACTTTTGACACAGTGCACTGTGACTTTTTGATGGATGTACTTATAAGACTCCAATTTCTAGCCACCTTCATAGCAAGAATGCATCACCATCACTTCCTACTCCCTAAACATTAATGGTGAAATGTATGACCAATTCAGAAGAGCCAGAGGCCTCAGGCAGGGCGACTCTCTCCCCCTACCTATTTGGCATCTGCATGGAATATCTTTCAAGATTGCTAAGTCAGTATACCTGAAGAGTGAAGTTCCACTTTCACCCAAAATGCAGTGACTTACATATCTAGCATATGCTTATGATATACTTAGCACACATTGGAAAGATAATAGTGTTGGTGCAGGGAGCACCATAATCAAACCTATATTTTGATGTTGTCAAAGGTTCAAAGTTAAGTTCTTATTATTATTTGATGTACTAATCCAGTGTACAGGATCTCAACTCTGAAAGCCCTAGTAGGTCTGGAGGACCTGATACTAGGCAAGGAAAGTCTCGACAGATCGTGAAATCAGGCAGGAAGTCTAGATGGGTCAAGAGGACCCGATACTAGACAAGGGAAGTCTTGACAGATCGTGGAACCAGACAGGAAGTCTAGATGGGTCAAGAGGACCTGACATCTGGCAGGAGGATTCGATAGGTCTGGTGGACTTGATATCGAGTCAAGTGGAAGATATGGAAGACCGATCCGATGTTGAGCAAAGTCCAAACAGGTCTAAACTGTCATATTCATGCATACTTATATTTGGTCTAACCTTTATTTTGTAGGACTGTTACTATTATTATATTTCCTGTGCTAACTTTGTTTTGCAGATAAAACAAAGTTCGGATTTAACTTAGATTCGGTCGACCGAACAAGCGGTTCAGTCGATCGATCTGAATAGATTAGCACAAGATCGAATAGAGGCTGCAAACTTGGAAAAGCTCGGGATTAGTAGACTGATTTAGGAGATTAGTCGACCGATAAAATATGGTAACAATCAAAGATCAGATCGAATTAGCCAGAAATGGTAAATGTAGGTATCAATCGATTGATTAGCTAGATCAGTCGATTGATCAGACATGATTTCCGAGATCGAACGGATCGGATTAGAGCCAAGAAGGAAGGGCATGAGTTCAATAGTCGGATAGGAGGATCAGTCGACTGAAATTTGCTTCTTCTCTGAAAGCTTTCAGAGAGAAGAGATTTTAGTGGATTAACCCAACGATATGATCCGAAGGGTCATGGGTTCTTGAAGTAGGAGTCGGCTGGGCTCCGAACCAAGTAAAATCGAATAAGTAATTTTCTTTATAATTATTCCGCTGCTAATACTCTAATTTGGCTTTACGATTACGATAAAAAGAAAAGATTTTCAGATGAGATTCACCCCCCCCTCTCTCTCTCATCTTTCATGATCCAACAATTGGTATCAGAGCAAGGTTGTTCTGAAAATACTTAACAGTCTATCTAAACATTTTTTTTTATCTTTTCTTTAAATAATTTTTGAGCAAATTTTTCCTTATGCCTTTTTTCCGATTTCTCGGTTATTCATTTCTCTATTATTTCTTTTCTTGCACTACTAATCCCAAGACAAAGTCTTGGATACTCTACTTTAATATTTTCTTGCAAGAAATATGTCTCAACAAGAAGG
>JBBUKS010492984.1:0-15127 GCA_038050645.1 Hedychium gardnerianum
TTGTGGCAAAAGGCGAAACGCTCGCCCCCAGCGCCCCCGCCAGTCCGTCCCAGGACTAACACGAAGGAGGTAAATCACGGGGGCTAGTCTAGCCAGCCCGTAAACTGCTCAGATATAATATACTGGGGGGGAGAGATTTGAATCCTCGTTTTCGCACAATAGCCCAAAATTTTGATTTTTGAATGAGATACGGAGCGGATTGGTCCAGCAGTTTGACACGTCATGAAACAAGAATCCTGTTTGCTGTCTGACACCACACATCCTCGGTCATTCCCATTCATTCCCGTCCCTAACAATCGCTTCTTTCCTCTTCTCGCTCTAATTGACATCGTCGTCGTCTTTCTTTTACTACCCAGTCGCTCCATGCCAGGCTCATGGCCTTCTTCACCCACCACCACCTTCAACAGCGGCAACCTCCGGCGCAGCAGCAGCAGCAGCTGGCAGTCCCCTTCAGGTACGCCTTTTCCTTTCTTACCTTCCTTTCTTCCTCATTGGCAATTCCGAGGATAAAACCAAAAATTACAGGAATTTCGTGCCGATCAATGGACAAATCCATGCGCCTAACGATTTCATTCCCGCCACCTTAGCTGATCCTACCCATCATTCTGGTACTCACTTTTCCCCTTCCCGATTGCTAGGGTTTCATTCTGGTTCATCTCGTGTTAAAAATTCGTCCTTTTCTGGGCTTTGGTTTGGCAGTCAGTCGGTTCATGGGCCTCTCCCCAGGCGCTGGGACGGAGGTGGACGGTGGATTGAACGGCTGGGAGCCCATGAGGAAGCGGATCAAGGAGCAGGATCTTCTCGAGAACTCCCAGATTTCGTCCATTGATTTCCTTCATACTGGGTCAGTATCCACCGGATTAGGCCTCTCGCTGGATGATCGGAGGATTGTGGCTTCATCTGGGGAGTCACAGCTTCTACTTCTACCGACCTTCGACCAGGACATCAATCGTGAGATGCAAAGAATGGATGCAGAAATTGATCAGTTCATCAAGCTCGAGGTTAGTATGTTCTATAGCCTGCTTATATGTGTTTAATACTACTTCAATCGTAGACGTGCGTATTCATATTCTTCTCTATTTCATAGTGTTTTTTGAGGAATATATTTGAAGGTTTGACTGCTCACTAGCTTTTTGATGACAAAGTTTCTCGTTCATAAGATTTTGCATGAGCAACTTTGTGTCACTTTGTTGAGTTAATACTTTTTTCAGCGTTACAGTATCACTTGCTTTTCCAATTAGAATATATAACATAGTTCCTCACTTCCTCTAGAAAAAGATACCTGAATTTGTGAAGTTTGTACTGAGTGACTTGAATTGTTTGTATCTTGAACCTGTAAACTTGTGAACTCTTGGTTCAAGATGAGTACCTGTTTTCTTATACTCTGTTGAGAAACTTACCTGTTCAAAGATACGCTGGAGCTTAAGTATTATGATACCTGCGGTCCTAAAGAATCATGATTAAGTTCAAGCAGCTACTGTTAAAGAATTGTGTTCTAAATCACATTGAGATCTCTCACTACCTTAGGTCCTTCTTCAGAAATAATTCTTAATGTGTAATGACATGATTCTATTCTCGTATATAGATGAGCACAGCTGAGATACCAACCAAGGTATATTCAGGTTCTCGTATATTTTGTTTGCCAACTAAACTTTATTTGCCTGTAATGGGATCAAAATCTTCTGGAGTTACTGACATATTGAAAATTCATTTGCCGTGCTGTTTTAATCAGTAATAAGATGAAAATTTGCTTCATAAAGATTCAAGGTTTGTTGTTTATCTTTGAATGAGTGTACTTGACAACCAGATTTTTGTTGTGAAGGACAATCCCTTTTGCTGTCCGAAGAAGGAAAACTTCTACTGCTTAATGTAATTTTGTTAGCATTTGGCAAAACCCAGATTTTTGTTGATCCAGTATTTGATTCTTAATAAGGAGTAGAAGGTTATATTGGTGTTGGTGCTTTTGATATACGCCTAATTTCTCTTATTTTTGAATTACGCCTAATTTCGCTTAAATTTTAGTGTTTTTTTTAAATCTTTTCAAGTAACATCAAATGTGCACCTTAGTATTCTCATCTCTATTATATTAACATTTTGTGCATGTTGCTTCCTTTCAGACTTTTATTCATAAAGTATAGCTGGCCATATAGCAGCCAAGGGAGACACAATCACACAAGACTCTAGAAGCCCCCTCTTTTTTTCGACCACCTATTCTTTATCTTATTAATAATATCTTCATCAGTAGCCCCTTCTTGTTAAATAATATATCTAAAAGTCTTATAGACCCATTTTAATAATTCCATCAATTCTTTTGTTCTTAGAAATTACATTTCATTTTTTTAGCTTTGTTTCTACTTATTTTAATTCTTAGAATCTTTAGTTTTTAAAATCTTTCTCCATAATTCAAATTTCAAAATTAACTTAATTGCATAGTTCATTCATATAGTAAAACTAAAATTTCTTTGGTGATATCTAAAACTCTGTTTTATTTGTCAACCTGAAAAATTGATTAGCAAAGTATAATCTTGTAGATGATTCCTTTAAACAAAATCCCGCCTGTTGCAGTTACCAAACAATGTTCATTTTTATTGGTAGATGGCATCCAATGCTACATAAATTCTCGTGCATCCATTCCTAATTAGAGTTATTATTTTCTCTCCACAAATAGGATTTGATATGACCTAATGCTATAGTATATCTGGCAACTTGCTAAGCTTGAAATAGAACAGCTCAGATGTTCAATTAGAGTTTTCTACATTTCATTTTCTCTTTATTCTGCAAACTGCAGAATTTAATCAGCAACATCTTTAATGCCTTAAAACTGTATTATTATCTGATGGAACTGGAATAATGAATAAGACTAGTTTGTTTCCCTATTTTGTTTGTTTCTCTGCCTGTTCATATCTCACTAAAACTGGGGTGGTCATTCTATGAGGCCTGTAAAGTTATCGCTTCTATATCTCTTTTTATCCAATTAGGAATATCATCTGACTTTACATTCAGAACTGACTTATAAGAATCCACTTGTACGCTGGTCAAATTACATAGGGTGAGCGTCTTCGGAAATCAATAATAGAGAAATTTCAGATGAAACAATTTCAAACTATAGCTTCCTTGGAGGAGAAGATACGGAGGAAGGTAAGGGACAAAGAGTCAGAAATGGAAGACATAAACAAGAGGAATGCAGAGCTCGAGGAACAGTTGAAACAGTTGGCCCTAGAAGCAAGCACATGGCAGCAAAGGGCGAAGTACAATGAGAGCTTGATAAATTCCCTCAAATATAATCTTGAGCAACTGTACGCTCAGAGAAAAGACACGAAGGAGGGGTGTGGTGACAGCGAGGTAGATGATGCTGCCTCGTGTTGCAACGGGGATTTGGGCTTGCAGTTGATGTCGAGGCAGAATAATGATGTGTTGTCTAAGGTGTGCAAGGTGTGCGGGGCGAATGACATTTGCATGCTTTTATTGCCCTGCAAGCACGTATGCCTCTGCAAAGAATGTGAAAGCAAGCTTAGTGTCTGCCCTTCATGTCACACATCTAAATTGATCGGCATGGAGATCTATATGTGATCAATGGCCTCTTGGAGATGCTACACACCTTGTCTGCTATTTTGTGAATATCTCTGTCCCTCAAATTAAAAGGACACTGAATGATACATGAGATGTTTATGCTCTCTTGTTGTATCCAAATGCAGTACTCTAGTTTGTGTCATTAGAGTTGGACAGCATCATTTAACCCTTCATATTGAATTTGTGATAGAAAATTCTGGTGCCTTTTTTGGATTTTTTGTGTTTTTGAACTGAACGTCTGATGCAGTGTTTTAAAAGCTGGACTGGACCAGCTAATTCAATCGGCTAAATTGTGAATTGATCCCAAATCAATCTGGTCTGGTTTAGTCGGACAAAAAAAGGAAGGATCGGCAGTCCCTCAGTTTCGCTGCTTTGTCCAGTTTTGAAAACACAACTTGAGGCCCTCACTGTCTTTCATCGTTCTGCTTCTTTTCCTCGGGCAAGAGTTTTAAGGGATTACATTCCTCCTTTAATGGCTCTTCTTTGCTCCTTCTAACGTGCTTCTTCTGTCTTACGTTTGATTATTTTTCAACAAATCATCATCAAAGTTGGGGTTACCAAACTGTTTGAGATTTAGTTATATGAATCTTTCTCTCTCTTATATTTTCCACTCCAATTTATTCATTTTTTCCAACTACAAAATTTAAACATATTTATATCTCAATGTATTTTTATTTTTTGTTGCTGATTTTATCTTACTGCAAAGGAGCAACAATATATTAAATTAGATGAACAAAAGCATAAACAAAAGGAAGTGTAAATTCAGAGTTCCTGGGCAATTGTTGTTACCTAGCAACCCATTGCTCAAGTTCTTAATATCTTCAAGCACGCCAGCATCTAGGCTTGCTGATGGGTGTACCTCCTGCAAAACACATTCCTCGGCTAATCGATGATTTCATAAATACTGCCAACTAATCACTTTTTGATGTCTAGAAAAACAGTCATTGCGACCAAAAGCAAGTTAAAAATTAGAAAACTAGAAAGATTCTGAACACATAAAACAAGGTAAATACCAGTCTCTGTCTTTCTTTTGTTCAAAATGTTTGGATAAGTTCGTGCTTTGACTATTTGCTTATCCCAGAAAAATACAAACTGGTGATATCAAACAGGAACTGGATACCACTCCAAGGAGATATTAAACCATGATATATCTTCATAAAAACCAATGTCATCCGACTTGCAAGTAAAGGTTAAAACATTACCAAAAAATAAGATCATGAACAGTCCACAGTTGCTATAGGGCGATGAAAGAAGCACTGAAAGTAGACATGCTTAAGCACAAGTTGAAAGGAATATCCAATGTATATGAATTTAAGGATCAAACTGGAAGATTAATGCAGGACTAAGCATCAAAAAATGGAAATTTTCTAGTTGCCATGTTCATATTCCTTTTCTATCTGCTGACATATATAAAATATTATGTAATTTCAGACAGAGATAATAAGAATGCCATAGCAAAAAGAGTATTGGAATACAAACCAACTACCCTTGAGCCTTAGCTCCAAAAGGGATACATCATGCTATATCAATAACTCAATTATAAAGGAAGAGTAATACACTTTACCTACTTGGTGGAACCACCTGCATTATTGGCTTCTATTTGCCAATTCATACTTGTTAGATAACACTTCCAAGCACATACACTTTCAAGCACATACATTGCTCATCATGTTAGTTGCAACTCTTTAAACCCTTGCATCTAATAATCAAATCTCTTAAATCACTTTTAATTATGCCAACTGCATTAATCCTCTTGCAACTTCACATTTATCTGTTTAAACTGTCCAATAACCAAAAAATCATTAGCCATCGTTGAAATTCTATGCATTCATTTTAACATTCTCATCCATGTTATACTAACTCTAAAAAGTCGTTTCCTACCTAATCAACATTCTAATTCATACAATATGATAGATCATAATAGAATCTCAAAGAACTCTTTTTTTAGGGTACAAAGAAACATGACCACATAAAACTCTAAAAGATACTTTCATTGCAACTGCATATTATTATATTAATGACATCATCAATATCTCATTCTTATTGAATAAAAGATTCAAAATATTTATACTCTTACATGAATTTAATTTCATTTATCTCAACTAGTCTCTCACTTCTTTTCCTATTATTAAAACTACATTAATTTTAATTTCAACTCAAACGTTTTGATTTCTCAATTTTCTCTCCAAAGTGAAGCTTCAAGTTTAATCTATATTGGCACTTTTATCAATTAGCAAATATCATTGCAAATAACCTACACCAAAGAAATTTATCTTGAACATGTTTGTTAAGTTCATCGAATGCAAATACAAAAGAATAGAGACTGTTACAATCCAAATAGTTGTAGCACTTATAGTTATATTATCGTGTCTTCTTTCATACTGGCATGATTAACTAGATATTTTTTCTTCTCGAAACTATCAAAGTATATAAAACTTGGAACATTATAAAACAATCGACAAAATTTACAAACATGAACGGGTTCATACAATGCTCACTTGTCCTAGTTGATAGGGTGAAGATTACCTATATTTACGATCCCATCAAGATAGGTGAAACTTACACTATTGAGTCTGCAGGACTGGCTTTAGTCAAATGGATAATTGTTTAGGTATCAATCAAGGATCTATGTACAAACTGTAGAGTTAACATATGCGGAATCTGCAAAAAAAAATAAATGTAAAACAAGCAAAAATATACATCACATTTACAAGGTATCAACAAAAAAACACACAAGGTAATCAATGGGGAATCCAGAATAGGAAGAATGTAGAACAAGCAGGAATACAAAATTATGCTGTAATTAGGGCAAGGAATAATTCTGGAAGAAAGATAGGAGACTAATGACAAACAAAAATTGCATTAGTTAACTGTCAAACATTTATAACCAAAGAATTACTAGTCTCCATGAACAAATAAGAAAAATATACCTACCCTAAAATACACTTAATTTACAAAAGACCATAGTTGGCAGATGTAGATGCTCACAACTTAGTAGAAAATATGTAGGAAGATGAGGTCAACTTGAATTACAGATTGTACAGAGATTTTACCTAGTTACGCATCAACTTGCAAGCTCGTGGAATACATATTAAAACACCTACACATATCTTTCATAGCTTCAGATTCATTTCCATACTCTTTAAACAAAAATTCTTCTTGCTTGAAATTTGATGGCACCTTCCCTTCACTGTAGCAACGGCTACACAAGCTGAACTGAAGCTTTATCTCTGTGAATCTTGATCCAATTATCGGGTACTGACAAACAGAGCAGCTGCGTCGACCATGGCGTATTCGATCACCAACTTCAAGCTTAATCAATGTGTCTAGGATCCCAAAACCCCAATCTGGATCATTGAACATTTCAAGAAACTCAGAGTATGACACCATTGAAGGATCTGATTCTCCATGAACCTCCAACATGTCACTGACACCATAAGAGGGGATGTAAACAGCCCGTAGGAGCTTTATATATGTAATTGCATCACTCCTCCTGATGTTCACCCCACCTTCATTACTAGGTCGCCATAGAAGTGAATCAAATACACCCCTCTTTCGCTTTTCGGTAGGACCGGAGCACAGAGGAGCAAGGATGGCAAAGAACATCCCCAAATCCACCCTTCCTGAACCAGTGGCATCAAGTACAGAGAGAACCTTCTCGTTGATTGCTTTTATAGCTCCTTGGAATGTTTCAGGTTTGAGGAACTGAAGTAGCCTTCGAAGAATCACTTCCAAGGCAGCCTTCCTGATTGATTTTTCAGGTTCGCCACTACCAGAATAGGATATAGGAACATCAGTCTCATTCATTTCTTTCTTCAAGAGATCCACATCACAGCGATTAAGCCTTGCAACCCTCTGGAAAGTCCTGATATCCAACGCAACAGCCAAATTTTGCCTTAGAGTAGTCTTTCTCCCAGCCCTCTTGAACTTTGATGGCTCAATGACAAGGTATGCCCTTTCACTTTCTGTGCCACTCCCCTTGGGCTTCTTCTTCTTCTGAAGAACCTTGAGATGTGCAATCGCATCATACACCTCAATCCTTTGTGTCATTTTAAATGCTTCCTTAAGCGCCCGTTTTGCTTCATCTGATTCCCCAGCCCCCAATAATGCTACTGCCTTGTTCAACTGTGCCCGCCAGTGGCTTGGCCGCACGCTCAAAACTCTGGTGAACATCTCAGACGCCCTTGGAAATCGACCTGCATCCATGAACAGGCCGCCAAGGTTATACAGCGCGTCTACATGTCTAGGCTTCAAATCAATGGCCTTCTGGAACTCTTGAGTCGCTCTCTCGTCCTCTCCAATGGCATGAAGGGCAGACCCTAGATCACAGTGCGCATCTGCGTAGTCCTGCCGCAGGAAAATTGCCTCCTCCAGAGCCTTCTCAGCAGCACGGTACTCTCCAACACCAAACAGTGCACTTCCGAGAAGCTTCAGGGCCCTGAAATGGGTAGGGCAAAGTATAGCAGCTTCCCGATAGTGCTCGCAGGCACCAAGAATCATGCCTTCAGCTTCCATGGCAATGCCGAGGTTGACATTGATCTGAGGGAGGATTTCAGCGGATTGGGTCCCCCCAGCCTCGGCGGCCTCCAAGGCCAGTAAAAATTCTTCTTTGGCATCAGCGTGGCGGCCAATGGCATAGAGGGCATTTCCAGCACGGAAGTGGGCGCGAGCATCAGTGGGCTTGAGTTCGCAGAGGCGACGAAAGCTAATGAGCGACTCACGGAAAAGCTGGTGCTCGTAGAGACCCCGGCCGAGGACCATGTGGTTGTCAAAGGCTTCCTCCCTAGTCCGAGCGGCGTCAGCACGGCCACGGAGGACCGTTACCTCCTTGACAAAAGTAAGGTGATCACGGCTTTTCTCGTCCCACGAGATTCGCCGCTCGGAAGAATCAGAAGGCCCGCTGATCTCCCGCGACCACCCAGCTTCGGAGAAGGAGTCAAAGTGGCTATTATTGTTGTCATTGCTGCTGGCGCCCCCAGTGGCGGCCCTCTGGAGCTGCTTAGAGCGGAGACGCTTGACAAGGATCTCGAGGTCATCGAGGAGATTCCACGAGGAATCAAACAAGATGCCATGGTTGGACGAGGCCGCCCATGGAGGCGCGGCAGCGCGAGGGGGCGGGGGCTTGGGAGCGGAAGCGGAAGCGAGGAGACCATCATCGAAGAGGATGCCAGAAGCAGCGGGAGCAGTGGAGGAGGACGCCGAAGCCACAGCTACGTCGGAGGCGGCGCCGACGGAGTCGCTTTCTTCACCTCCAGCGTCCGCCGATAAGCTCAGTCCGAGGGCGTCGAAATCACGATCAACGTCGCCGGCACCATCATCATAAGTTCGGATGAGGCCGGGGAGGGTGAGGCCGATGTCAGGCGCGGCGATGAAGTCGGCGTAGGTGCGGAAGACCTCGTCAAGGATGGCAGAGATCTGGTCATCGCTGAACTTTACGCGGGGATTAACGGAGACCACCAGCGCCGCCATCTCCTCGCGATTCAACCCCCCATCGCCATTAACATCGAACCTCTGAAAGATCCGCCGCACCTTCTCCGCCCGCGTTCCCCGTCCTCCAACGCCTCCATCCGGCACCATCGCTCGTCACTGAAACCCTAAATTTTGAGCTGCCTCTCCAACTCCCCTTCTCGCCCTCGCTCCCTCCCTTTTCCCGTAAAGCGAGAAGAGGACGAAGGAGGCGAGGTCAGAGAGAGCGAGGAATGAATTCGTTCGTTTCAGGGAGAGATCCAGATTTTATTGAAGTTAATTCTTAATCCATTTTTAAAGTATTTTAAATCATGTTAGCTATAATTAATCAACTTATCAATGTTATCAAGTGAAAATTTCCAACATCGTATCCTTCTCATCACTCAAACTTACATACTCATTGTATTACCCGCTTCTTCATTCATCATAAATTCCCCGAGGTGCTGGGTCGCATTGCGGTAGCTTCACTCATTGAGTTGGAGGAAGGAAGGATATGAATCATGACAGCTATAATTAAAGAGTTAACAACAAAGCGTACCTAAACAACGACGCCCAGGAAAAGGGCGCAGAGATTGGATCGACCGGTGGGCCCCGAAATAGCCAGTGACGGGGTCCTTTTGGCGGGTGCCAAGCAGCGCGTGCTTTAATTTAAACGAAAAACGGAAAAAATGGAATAAAGAAAAAAGGAAAAAAAAAAAAAGAGTGAACGAAACGGGACCACCTGTTCCAGTTTGCCAACGCGGATGATATGAGCTGTATATTATTAAAAAAAATATTTGAAAATAAAATTTATTGTTTAAATTGCCTTTTATTAGAAATTTCCTGTCGTCGGGTTTTTTAATTTAATTTATTTTCCTTTTTTGTTCTTTAATCTTTTTTTCTTATCTTGTAATTTTTTTCCTTATCATTTTTTTGATTTATTTAATATCATTTGGGCTCTAGCTAAACATAAAATTAAAATTATGAAAGATTAGCCCACTTAATCGGAATTTTTAAAATGATAATTGTAATTCTTCAATCATGTCAATTTACCCTTTTTTTCTTTTGTTTTTTTTACTATAGATATGATCATATGAAAAACTCAAACTGACTTATTCTATTAAAGTAAACTTCCCAACAAATTATGTTGGAGTGTATGATGTATATATATCAATATATTACAATACAGTCGATTGGTAGGCTTATTTTTATATCATAAGCAAGTTCAAGTTCGTATAACTCTATTATTAAAAAGGCTTTAACTTTATGTTTCAAGATAGAAATTAGTAATACTACTATTATACAAGTCCTAGGCTTCTAAAGGATCAAATTTATCTATCATAATCTCAACTCGGTTGTAATTTGTTTTTTGTTTTTGTTAATCTAGGTATCTAAATCTTTACACATCCGACTATTCTTAAAGATGGACAACCTTCCTCTTTGTTCACCCATCGAGTAAATCTGAAAAATGCTTGTGATAGGGCGCCTAGTAGTCAACCTCAACCGCCCTCCCCCACGGTAGAGTTGCATATACTTGTTAATTGTGTAATCGAACTGTGCACCAACTTTCGTGCATGCCCCTGTTGGATATTGAACCGTGATGCTCTATAAATTCATCAAATGTCTTACTGCGCACCGTACCCGAGGGGACCGTTGTAACTCTAAACACATCTAAAGCAGTGTTGAAATGGAATTCTTCAGGGACCTATTTGGATCAATCAGATTTCTGATTTTTGGAGTAATGAAACTATTTGTTTTGGGTCGATTTTAGAAGTAGTTACTTTGAGCCAAGAACATATAAGATTTGAAGTTATTACATTTACAGGCACTAGTGCCATGTGTGGTTTTATGGTACACAAAAGCATAGGACAGGATGTGGTGGTCATTGAATGCCATTGCCAATGTTGGTTCCCTGCTTCACATGCTTGCAAAAGGACAGTACTGGGTTCGTCAAAATTATATAGCAAAGGAAACAGGTAATAAATTGCACTGGATTTCATTTAGTTGGGAGCATGGTGTTAATGCCATTATTGAGAGATAAATGATGGTAATTTATTACGAATTGATTGTGGAAAGCTAAAATGCAGTTAATATTTACAATTAACAAACAGACAAATGTTAGATTAAAACAAATTAAACTTATAACAAAAGTTTCATTAGTAAACAATTAGCAATGTTTTTTTTAGAAGTATAAAAATGTCAAATATGTTAACAATTTCCTTACAAGAGTTTAAACAATGCAAACTCATACAATAAGTGTGCTTTGGCAGCACACAAAGGCACCCTAATGCCTTGGACGACTTATGGAGGGTCTGTCTGTCTGCTTGAGCTAGCAACCGTTCCTAGACTTCATATTGGCAGAAGTCTTGTGCATTGAGTCACTTGTTTTAGCTTCTTCAGAACAATGTAATACAACCGAGAGAGAGAGAGAAGAATATTGGATTACCAGTAATCTCCGCAAGAGCATTTCCCATCTTTAAAATGATGGAAACGGTTTGAGTCCCTCATGATGATCTCTCTTTCGGTGATCTTTGATATGAATTTGGTAGCATTATGACAGTCTCCACATACCCGCAAATTCTTGTAGATCTGAATAGGAGTTTTAGGTAAGGTGCTTATAATTCCATAGGCAATTGCAAGTCTTTCACTGTGGCTTGATAATATATTTTCCTTCTCATCCTCCTCCACATCCTGCAACACAAAGCTGAAATCTGGAATGTAACCAATGCTTTTAATTTTGGCAAACAAGGTTCTCAATTCTTTCTGGATCTCCTCGTGCTGAGGATGCGAGTGGTTCCCGGTAAAGAACACATTCACCTTCTTATTCACCTCCACTGAACTCCATCCAGGAGTTTTCTGTAGTTGTCTATGTCTAGCCAAGGACCTCACTTCAGTTATGCCATCCCATTTGCCTGCTTTAGCATACATATTAGATAGCAGAACATAGTAACCCATATTTTCTGCATCGATCTCAAAGAGGTGGCTCGCAGCCACTTTACCAAGTTCTACATTGCCATGAATCCTACAAGCTCCGAGAAGAGCACCCCATACACCAGAATCAGGCTTGAGTGTCATGGTCATTATCAGTTCATAGGCAGCATCCAGTTGCCCAGACCGACCAAGCAAATCCACCATGCAGGCGTAATGTTTTACCCAAGGTTCAAGACCATAAACTGATTTCATCAGGTGAAAGCATTCGCGTCCATGATCAACTAATCCAGCATGGCTGCAAGCAGACAACAGCGAAACAAATGTAACATGGTCTGGTTTTATCCCCTGTTCTTGCATTTCTGAAAATAGTGATATTGCCTTTTTTCCATGGCCGTGTACACCAAGACCAGCTATGATTGCATTCCATGGACCAGTGAACCTACTGGGGACTTGTTCAAACAAAACCATTGCTTCCGCCAGCCTCCCACATTTTGCATACGTATCTATGAGACAAGTAGACACAAAAATATCTGACAGTAGGCCGATTCGAAGTGCATAACTATGAATTTTCACCCCTTCTTGCAAAGCCCCAACATGTGCACAAGCAGGTAGAACACTGGCAAGTGTTCCTTGAATTGGCATGATCCCCTCATGGATCTGCATATACTTAAATATCTCAATTGCTTCATTTGCAAGACCATTTTGAGAATACCCAGTGATCAAAGTATTCCAAGAAATGACATCTCTTTTTGGCATCCTATCAAACACTTCTTGTGCAAGCTTAACCTTCGATAACTTCCCGTACATGTCAACAATGGCATTACCAACAATGATATCGTGCAAATCCCACCCCCTTCTCAAGATGAAACCATGTGCTGACTGACCATTTTGGTCATCTCCGCGTTGAGAGACTGCAGAAGCTAGACTTACAAGCGTTAATCGATCAGGTTGAATGCCACTCTGCTGCATCTCATTGAATAGATTAAGTGCAGAGTTAGCATCACCAGCTTGCTCATAGCCAGAAATGATAGAATTCCAGGTCACCAAATCTCTATCCACCATTCCCTCAAATACCTTCTGTGCTTCTTCCAAATGGCCCAACTTCGCATACATGTCAATGAACGCATTAGACACGAACAAATCTGAATCCATACCGTGTTTGATGCAGTAGACGTGAATGGAAAGACCCAATAAAGGATTCTGCAGGGGTGTGCAAACTGGAAGAATGCTCGTCACCGTGACCTTATCCATGGGCAACCCAAGCATCATCATCCGCTCAAACAATTCGGTCACCTCCGCCGTCCTACCATTCTGACAAAGGCCGGAAAGCATCGCATTCCAGCAACCCAGGTCTTTTATCTTCATTTCGTTGAACACCTTCCTGGCGTCGTCCGTGAACCCGAGCCTGGAGTACATATGGACCAAGGACGCGGAGACGAAAACGTTACACACGAAGCCAAGCTTGTAGGCCAGGGAGTGAATCCGCTTCCCCCACTCCAAGTCCCAGCAGGCTTTGATGGTGACAGGGAAGGTGAAGGAATCGGGGCGGGCGGAAGGTGAAGGAGAGAGGATGAGGCAGCGGAAGCACGCGAGGGCGTCGTTGAGGAAGCCGTGGTGAACGTAGCACGCTATCATGGAGTTCCAGGTGATGGAGGTCTTAGCGGGGGCGTGACGGAAGGTGAGGGCGGCGGAGGGGAGGTCGCCGAGGCGGGAGTAAAGGTTGAGAAGCTTGGTGACGAGGAAGGCGTCGCGGACTCGTCCGGAGACGAGGAGGAGAGCGTGGAGAGGGCGAGCGAGGCGGAGCGTGGCGCAGGAGAGGAGGCGGCGGCTGAAGTCCACCATCGCGTAGGGGTCGCGTCGTCCATGGACCGAGCGGGGAAGAGGACGGTGGGAGCGATTCAAAACCGTCGATGATGAACGAATGCAGTTCCCCGGAGTCTTGCTTCATGATTCGCGCAATAGCTTGATCGACGCCACACATAAGATCAGGGAGACTTTAATTTTATGCACACTTATCTGAAGTGATAAATAAATAAAAATTTATTACTTAAAATTAAGAAGTTAAATCTCAAGTTAGCAGGGCATAAATCTTTGTATTTCATATAACTCATCTTTACATCTATTTGTCTCTTTAATTATCATGATAGGTGACTTTCATTTTATGCCTTAAAATTAATCTATATTTCAAAATGCATGCCACAGCATGATTTAGGATATTTGCTAAATAGCCTATCTTTAGAACGATAAATAACATTCATAAATAAATTTAATATTCGATTTCATAAATAAATTTAATATTCAATTTGATAATTGATGAAAGTTTGTTTATGTTCATTTAATACATACCAGATTAATTAAATAAATCTTGTTAAATTAAATAAACAAACTTGAATACATATGTTTAGTTTATTAATATTCGTAAACAATGTTCGTGAATAATGTTCATAAATAACGTTCGTGAATAATATTCATGAATAATATTAATAAATTATATTTATTAATAAAATTCTTATCAATATGAAAAATAAACATAATTTTTTTTAAATGAATAAAATATATATATATATTATCAAGTTTAATAATGTAAAAATTTTAAATAATCAAAATAAATTCGGAGAGTTTGATAATATCTAAATAAAATTTAAATTAAATTTAAATCAAGCTCAAATTCATAAAAAAGTAATCAAATCAAACTTAAATAATTATTTTAAAAACTTAATTCATTTTAATTCCACTTAACTTAATTTAATTATCTTATTAAATAAATTTAAATATTATAAAATTTAACTTGACTATGGTTTACAACCCTACCAAAGATTAATTTTTTATTAGTTTTCAAAGACAAATTCTTCCAATCATTTGTAATTAAACTAAATAACTATTAGTATTACTTTTATAAATTTTTTATATCATTTTACACTGCCTGTCGTCCTGCTGACGCCCATTTGGCCACGCCAAATCATCATTCGATTTATAATAATTTTAATGTTAAGACATTCGTATTTATTTGAATCCTTAATATATGTCATCTGAATCCTTAATATATATGTTGATTTATTCATCTTTATTTTTTATATCTAATATTTATTTTTTTATTTTTTTAATAAAATTTAATGATTAACAACGTTCAATTTTTAAACATTATTAATTTTTATTTTTTATATCCAATATTTATTATTTT
>JBBUKS010493014.1:0-15125 GCA_038050645.1 Hedychium gardnerianum
ATCTCTCTCGCGAGATCTTCGACCCAATTGAAACCGAGGCATTTGATGATCTTCTGTCACGATCGTAGGACGAATAGGCCATGGATCGCATCGTCGGCGGGAAGTACAAGCTAGGGCGCAAGATTGGGAGCGGATCCTTCGGAGAGATCTTTCTCGGTGAGAGGAGATCTTTCTTCTGCGCTCTATTCGTTTGTTTTCCTTTTTCGTTGTTTCTAATGATCCGATCCCTGGTCTTGCAGCGACGCACGTTGACTCCTTCGAGATCGTCGCGGTTAAGATCGTAAGTTCTCCGATCCATCTTGATGTAGTTTTTGTTAAGATCGTAACTTCTCCGATCCATCGTGATGTAGTTTTTGTTAAGATCGTAAGTTCTCCGATCCATCGTGATATAGTTTTTGTTTGGTTAATCGATTTTTGTTGCTTTTGTAGACCACGATCGAGGTTAATTTACTCTTTTTATTCTTCGTGAAACTGTTGGGATTTCTTTTGGAAGATGTACTTCTACTTCTGCCCCAACCCTAAACCGATGCATTATCCGGCATGCCCTATTGACTTTCGGGAAAGTGGTTATTTTCATGATCGACTATCTGAATTTCTTTCGTGTTTATGATGGAAGATTTTTCATCTTTGTGCTTTGTTCAGATAGATGGGGTTTCAATAGACGTCGATGAATTTGATTTTTTATCGCGCTGTCCTGTTTAAGTTGTGTTGGTTATATACTTGATTTTTTTTGTACTTGATTGCAGGAAAACATCAAGACTAAACACCCACAGTTGCTTTATGAGGCCAAACTGTATAATATTCTTCAGGGAGGAAGTATGCCAACTAAGTCATTTGTCTTACATTTCTCCGTTTTCTCAACTCCTAAGTTAATTGCTCAATCATTCATGTAGGTGGTATTCCAAACATAAAATGGTGTGGTGCTGATGGGGAGGAAAATGTTCTTGTTCTCGACTTGCTTGGTCCAAGCCTTGAAGATTTGTTTGTCTATTGTGGCCGCAAATTCTCATTAAAGACAGTTCTGATGCTTGCAGATCAAATGGTAATTGCAAATTAACGTATTATTTAAGAACAAGTTCCCAGAGGATGGATTTAAACCTTCTTGTTTCAACTTTGCGCAATTTGGGAAAACATTGGGAGCTTAATCTATGTGATTATACTTAATTTTATGCAATTTGATAGTAGACATGCCAAGGCGGGTAAGACACGACACCGACCTGTGAAGATTTAGTATTGTGCTCATCTTGTTATGGCTGCAAACTGATTGTGTCGTGCACGACCTGTGAGACACCAATACCACAACTATCCATGATATCCTAATATTTTTTAAAAAGTAATTAATATCTATATAATGAAAAGCTATTTTTTAATTAAATTAATTCATCAGGCAAAAATTGAAATGTTGCCTTGACGAGAAGAGTTGCATTGTTGGGGTGGTTGTGCATGCTTACAATATAGGTGGCTGTGTTCACTGATTGAAGAAATAAAACAACATCCAGACAACAGTGTCTCTGGCAAGTGTATGGATGAACTGATGTAACTTATTCTAGGATTCAACTTAACTGATACAGACAAGAAATATAGAAATAATTCTACCATTATAAGGAGCCTTACGATTCGATAAAATAACTTCCATGATTTTCTTAAAGAGTATTATTTAGTGAATTCCAAATTCCTGGTTCCATACCAGAGAACTGCAATCACTGTACTAACATGTGATCCAACTATAACCTTTGAGAACTCAGTCAAACTATTCATGTCCTTTTCTTTTGACAGTTCTGTATGTTGTGACTTATTTGCATGTCTGTTAGAGATTTACTCTCAATGGCAAGTATTGCATCCTTTAAAATTGTATGTTTTGATGGTTAGATTCTATGCATTCATAGTTATTATAACTATTACTTTATGAGCAGGATTAATTCCCTAAAACAAGGTTTTGTTTTTATTATCTAAAACCACTGAGTGTTCTTGTATGCCTGATCTATATTGATAATGTTTGCACCATCTTGAACCAAGCCAGGTTATTGCTTGTATTTATCGCCAAGCCTATTGCCATAGTTTTGTGACTCCCTTTTAGAGAAACATGAAGATAGAAGTGACATTACTTTGTTTTAGGTCATATTTATTGCATCAAATTACTATTTATAATGTGTTTTGAACTCATTTGAGTTTCAAAAATCTTGATCACTCTTGCTTTGATATTCAACAGATTATGAGAATAGAGTATTTGCATTCAAAAGGTTTTCTGCACAGAGACATCAAACCTGATAACTTCCTAATGGGTCTTGGACGGAAGGCCAATCAGGTAGCAATTCAAAGAGCCTCTCATCAGTCTTGTGGTTGCTTAAACAACCCTGAGTTTTGTTTCCCTTCCTTTTCCTCCTGATAGATAGTATATGTTTGGATATGTTTTTTCCAGGTGTATATCATTGACTTTGGGCTTGCAAAACGATATAGGGATTGTAATACTAATCGTCATATCTCATACAGGTGTGTGATCCATGAATGTGTTTATTTTAATTTTCTCTCTCTTGTTTAATGAAGAGTTCAGAGAGTAATGCAACTGTGAAGTTTGGTAAAGTTTTCTTATTCAAGTTGTTGTAAACAAGCAGAAGTAAATATGTACATTCTTTGTCCTTGATAAAAGTGTGGCATCAACTCAAAATTAAAGAGTTAAAGCCACAACTGGATGTTTGTGATCACCAAACATAGAGACCTAATAGTACTTTTACCTTTGACTTCAAAAATGTCATCCTCTGCATTTGTTATGATTACTGATCATCCTTATTATTTTATTGCTCAGAGAAAATAAAAACTTGACTGGAACTGCTCGTTATGCTAGCTGCAATACTCATCTTGGCATTGGTAAGTGGTGGTTGATCCAAGCAGTGTTAAATTTTAGTTAGGTGCCATAATAACTTACCCCAATCCGTCAATTACAAGAGCAAAGCCGTCGGGATGATTTGGAGTCACTTGGTTATGTTCTCATCTATTTTCTCAGAGGAAGGTATGCTTTAATTAGGAAAATGAATTTTGCAGATTTGAGTTCCTTATCAATAGTTACAAATGATGTTGAAATGCCACCATTCTGAAAATTAAAATGAGAAGTTTTGTATATTGTGGTAAAATTGACATTTATTCCAGTTTCTGATGAAAAAAAACTGACTTTCAAAATATCAGCTCCAAAAATATCATATTTGTTTGCATGAAATTCTAAACAGAAATTATTTTGGTCATTTTAAACATAAAATAGTGACAATTCCTTACATCTGGTTTATTTTAGTCTTAATATGTCTAAAATATTTATTCAAATAATGAGTTTTGGAATACTCAGATTTAACAAGAATAATCTAATTTTTTGTTTTTCTTTGAAGTCTTCCATGGCAAGGACTAAAAGCTGCCACAAAGAAGCAGAAGTATGATAAGATATGTGAGAAGAAACTTTCAACTCCTATTGAAGTATGTATCCAGTAACTCGCATATTGTGATCTTTTTAAACTATGAAATATTTGCAAATGTTAGATTACTTTTGTCTTCTAATAGGTTTTATGCAAATCCCACCCTGTGGAATTCGCTTCATACTTCCACTATTGTCATTCTTTGACCTTTGAACAACGGCCTGATTACGGATTCCTGAAGCGCCTCTTTCGTGACTTGTTCATTCGTGAAGGTATTGTATGGTAAATCATAATTTTGAGAACTCATAGTTGGAAAAACATTATACTTTGCGGATTACTTATCTGAGTTCGTCAGTTGATGTTCTTATGGATATTATTATGTAATGATACTTGCTAAATTTTTCTTTGTTCAAATCTTTCTGACATGTTTCAATCAACTATGGCAGGCTATGAGTTTGATTATATCTTTGATTGGACAATTATGAAATATCAGCAAGCCCAAAGGACAAGATCTCAACCTCGATCCTCTGTTAGTATGCTTTATGTTTCCAAATTCAATACAAAACTGGTTTAGTAGCTGTTTAGTCTTTCACATTCTATGTTTTTCTAGCTTGACTATCTGCATATTGCATAGAACTTGAAATGTGAGATGATTTTCTTAGCTTCTATCTAATTAAGAGCAGGACAATCCTACCAAACAGTATCTGTTTTTCATTTTACTTTATTAGGAAGTATGGTGATCTTCTTTGATCATGGATCTATGTTGAAAAATCTTGCTTTTAGAAATTCAACTTCCTATACATGTTGATGTCGATGAGATTTTTTTTCTTGAAATGGCAGCCGGTCTCTGGTGGAAGGACTAGTCGAGCAATTCCAATGGATGTCGACAAACAAGGTTTTTTTTTTTACTTTTGCTACTGCCCTCAGCTTTATATTGAAAGTTTCTAGTTTAAATTTGTATGAACTGTAATGATTCAAGATGGCCAGTGCCACTGTGTTGGCTGTAAATTGATACTGGATAACATGTTTACCGATAAATTTAGAAATATACTAACTACTGCTAGTTTACCTAAAGCACATACTTCATTGCATAAATGATAATTTCAAATCACATTCCAGTTGCCAGTTCAAGCAACATTCCCGGTGTTGAAGCTACAGAGCATATGGGACCAAGTAATTCTGCTCGTCCAGCAGTTCAAATGCAATATAAGCATTTAGCTGAGAAGAACATGAGTTCTGATGTTGATCGTCTTGATAAGTTGGTAAGTGCCATCAAATTTTCATTTATCTTTGACGAAAAATACAATCAGTCCTTTCATTGTACATTTTAATTGCATATTTAAGTAGTTCACTTGTAGTGCACCACATGTTTCTTGATTTATTTATGTTCCTTTGCAGAGGGCTGGAATGAGTTCCGGAAGACAAGTACCTTCCACATCATTTGCTTTTCCTGGCCCCTCGAAGAAACATGTCTTGAATTCCATACAACCAGGGTCAACTGATGTTTCACGTGTTGGGTCCTCCAGTAATTGGCTTCCAACACTACAGCACAATGCTTCAACCAAGTAACTGGTATTCCTGTTGTGTGTATCTGCATCTGTAGGCTCAGATTCCCTCTCGATGGTATACGACTTCTCAGGTTAAGCGTATGTTCTTTATGTGCTCTTCAGGTGTACATTCAATGCTTCAATCCAACATCAAGATAACATATGCTGCTAAAGGTGGCTGCAATGTTATTGCTCAATTCACCTTCGTGGATATCAGAATACATTCTGTATTCGTGTTAAGGTGACTACAGTTACATCTGTTGCTAAATTGTCTTCATGAGACATGGTTGATAGTGTGTTCCAAAATTGACACTTCTTATCTAGCATTTTACTTTCCCCTTCAAATTTGATATGTGAAATCATAATGTTTGGTTAATCTGCGAATAGAATCCTATTTGTTTTACTGGTCTGACGGCTTATCGTGTAACAAAGTACCTTGTGGAATCATCAAACTGGCATTCTTCGCTGCTTGTTTACGGTTGTATTTACTTGTTTGGATGAGGGTGATAATCTGAAATGATTTTAGCATTCATGCTCCCTTCACTCAGGCATCTGAACAGAGGTGGGTAAAATGTAATTTTCAGGTATCAGGCTCCCGTCTTTCTTCCTTTTTGCTAGACTGCAATACAGCTATATATGTGTTGCTCCGTGAGTGATTTTGTACCTAAATGCACATGATATAATGGTTAGCTTTTCATTATTCTCTTACCTATCTAGTTTTCTTTTTGGTCATACAGAGATTGATGCTGGCAATATAGAGTACTTTTGAAGTTTACAACCATGGAGTCCGCTTCCACAATGAGGAACGATGAGCACGTTTTCTGTTCTCAGATCTTGCAAAAAAGGTATTATCTTGGTGAAATACAGGCACCGTGCATTATATATATATATGTGTGTGTGTGTGTGTGTGTGTGTGTGTGTGTGTGATTTTCTGGCACCAATAATATTATCAAAGTTGAAGTTTTTCGTATCTTCATAATAAAACTTAGTAGTAACTTTTGATACATAATTGTGGTGACCGGAGTTTATGGCATTCAGAGAATGTCGTCAAAACTCGCATGTTTGGGCTTAGTGTTGATATTCTGTTAGTAATGACTAGGATTTTGGTCTTCTTTGGTTAATTGGACTTAAGAGTGATTGTTATTTTTATTATTAGCATCAGACGGCCGCTGCCCGGACTTTTTCTGAACAGAAGAGTTACCGGAACGACATAAGATGAACTGCTCTCTTCTATTCTATATATGTAATATGTTAATTATACATTTCAAAAAATTTCAATTTAGTATGAATATTATAAACAAAATAAAATTACACGATTGTATTTTTGAATTAAATAATAATATTTGATTGAACTAAATAGAGATATCTATTTTAATTAAATGAACATGTTTTATTACTTAAATAAAAATATGTAGTCTAAATTGACAGGCTGAATGACATTTCATATTTAAATTAAATGAAAGTAAAAAAAATTATATTATGCAATGACACATTCATATATATATTTGATTAAATTAAATAAAAATGTATAATTTTATTAAATGAAGGTACTTATTGAAGTTAAATGGTGATAATTTAAGACAATAGAAATTTATATAAACAAGAATATTTATTTTAAAATTTGTACATAACACGTGTTGACATGTTGTATAGAAAAGAACTGAGCATTTGTTAGATCTTAAATAAAGAGGTTTTCATTTTATCCATATGTTCTCATTTGAATTATTGAGATGAATAAACAAATTTAAAAAATAACTAAATTCAGTTGTTCACCCGACTAACTTTGAAAGTAGATTGCCTTTGTTTTCATAATTTTGGTAAATTCAAAATAAAGTTAATTAATTTTTTAAATGTTTATTTTATTTGGGAATGAATTAGCAAATCCATGTAGAGCAATGGAAGAGTGAATTTATAACTACACAAATTTTTTTAAATTAATCTCATATTGTGATTAAATGAAGTTGATATTTAATAATATATACAACATGTAAATATAAATTAATTATATGAGATTATTATTTAATTAGTATTATTTATTGATTAATTTAAGCTAATAGAACATGTAAATATTAATTAATTATATGAGATTACTATTACTTATTGAAGTTAAATGGTGATAATTTAAGCTAATAGAAAATTATATAAACAAGAATATTTATTTTAAAATTTGTACATAACACGTGTTGACATGTTGTATAGAAAAGAACTGAGCAGTTTGTTAGATTTTAAATAAAGAGGTTTTCATTTTATCCATATGTTCTCATTTGAATTATCGAGATGAATCAACAAATTAAAATAAATAAATAAATTCAGTTGTCTTGGCGTCACCAGGCTAACTTTGAAAGTAGATTGCTTTTTTTTTCATCTATTTGGTAAATTCAGAATACAGTTTATGTACATTTAAAATTTAATTTTCAGAATATTTATTTTATTTGGGAATGAATTAGCAAACCCATGTAAAACAATGGAAGAGAGAATTTTATAACTACACAACTTTTTTTAAATTGAATTATATCGTGGATTGATTAAATGAAGTTGATATTTAATAATATATCGAACATATAAATATTAATTAATTATATGAGATTATTATTTAATTAGTATTGTATATGTTTTATACACTAGCATTTCAGATTATTTTTCTTTTTGAATTTAGATAACAACATAAAAAAATCTGATTCAAATTCAAAATGCAAAATATTAAACACCTTAAATCCGATTCCAAAATACCAAATATCGAACACTTCAAATTCGATTTGAAACTCAGTCGATTCATTTGCAAGTTGGGCATGTTTAAATCTATCTGAATCAAATTGAACAAAATTGAAACTTGTGTTTATTGATTTGCCTACTGATTGTAAAATAGACAAACTTGTTAGTTTGTAAAGTATACAAAACCGAACTCAACCTATCAATAACTTTATAATATTATAAAATATATAATACTCCAATAGTAATCAACCTATAAATAATTTATAATATTATAAAATACATAATATCACAATAGTAACCAACTAACCCTGTCTAATTTTAATATTATAATATGCTAATCTCTAATATCTCAACTAGACCGTTTAACTCATAACAACTGTACTATTCTAAAACTGCCTAAATAATCTTAAACTCATAATGCCTCAGAGTGCATTATTATTTTTTTTATTTTTTATTTTTTATTCAAACTCAACTAAATCGAAGTTGAATTAAATTTTTTAATTCAATTTGAACCTAAACCATTTAATTTTAGTTATTTTTGGGTTGCAAAAACTAATGCCTCAATCTAAACCTAATAAATTTTAATTATCACACACACGGTTTAATCGGACCAAGTTAGACCGAATCGCGGCTTGACCGAATCATACCGCCTCTACGTAAACAATTACCTTCCAGAACGTTCGGTCTATGCTATATAATTCCTTAAAGCTCACTCCGAAAAACCCTAACTGAACCACAGCCGTCTCTGGTCCTGTTCCAGAACGTTCCGTCCAAGACTCTATGCTATATAATTCCCTAAAGCTCACTCAGAAAAACCCTAACTAAACCACAGCCGTCTCTGGTCCTCTGCCATCGACGACTCTTGCTCAAGGATGCAGCGAGCAGCGGCGGCGTCATCATCTTCCCTTCGTCGGCTCGTGGCGGAAGCGTTTAACAGGCCGCCGATCCTCTCCCGTGCTGCCTCCTTGGTCGCCACGACTTTCTCCCGGCCCCTCGCCGCCTCCGACCGCCACCGCCAGCTGACACTCCTCGATCCGATCTACCATCCCTGCCGTGGCTACGCCAAGCGCCACGACATGCTCCCAAGCGATATGGAGGATGACGACGAAGAGGATGACGAAATTGACGACGATTATGTTGACGAAAAAGATTCAGAAGAAGATGACGACTTGAATTCCGACGAGGATATGGATGACCTTGGGAATAAGTCCGAAATGTCCGATTGATTTCTAAGGCAGGCGGGGCCTCTATTCTGTTACCTTGTGTCAGCAAGTGGTATTCTGGTTTTCAATAAGATAACAATTTGCGTAATTTATGCGATCATAGTAGGTGTCAAAAAAACAGGACGTCATTGTTGTTCTTGCTTTTCAGAAAATGAATCACTCTCTTTGTGTCTGTTGATGATTAATGTTCTTTATGGCGCCTAAAATTTTGTGTTGGTCTGTATGGCTTTGAGATTATTTTATGGTTTTGCAAAAGCATTTTGTAAAACACTATTTCTCGTTCGATTGAATCATCACAAATTAATTCGCAATAACGTTTTCACTGGAGTAACAAAACGATAAAAACATGCTTGCAACGCAACTAAAATAAACAAGAACTAAGTGCAAATCAGAAAGGAAAATTCGCATTTGTAAGTATCCCGATGTTGAAAAGAGCTGAAAAGAGGAAAGGGGCATTTCACTGCATCAAAAAGCCTGAATACATCAATATGTAGACCAGAAAAAAACTTCAAAATAACACAAACCAAGGACAAATACTGCTTCTACACTCCCATCTCTTCAGCAATCCATCTGAAGAAAGTCAAATATATCCAATGCAATATTGACGAGCACAAAACACCCACGGATACAGATTCAAGTTACAACATGCAATTGTAAACTTTCAGCTACATGAACTCGGTATGTACAATCCAGCATCAAGGTTCTGCTGCTCCTTCCATATACGACCGGTGACCCGCAACTTGAGCTCTTTCCTATCACCTCCAGAGAAAAAGAGTGCCATGCTCCTCTGAATTATCAGACCATCATGGCTGTCCCGGACTTTTCTGTGGCTATCACGAATGCTTCGGGGGATACCTTCCCATGTTAGCTTTCTGCCATTTAAACCAACTTCTAGGCTGTAGCAATACTGCCGTGCCTCATGCTCGTCACCCATGAAACGAAGGAATGCCATGTATACTGGAGCCACACCAAGCTGAAAAGCCTCAAAATGCAGGCAGAAATACTGTCCAAAACAATGGAATACCTATATATGTTTATAGAGAGAGAAACCTGTTTTAATAAAAGGTAGAATATGGAGAAAATGATAGGCGATATGCTAACAAAATAGCCAGAGATCAACTGGCATAATAGTTAGTCAGAAGACCACGAAGTAGAGGAAGTCAAATATCAATATAAGCCCTACTAAATACACATAATCTAACTGTTTAGCAAACTTACAGTCAACATCCAGGTAGCATTTTCAACTTCCCTGGGGTTGGACTTTACATATCTATGGTTGAATGTGGAACCGATATGCATGTCTACTTTGTGTTCATCCCTCAAATGTGCAACGAGGAAAGGAATGTCTCCAACAACAGAACACTCGGAGCCTGCATAGGGGCAATTGTACGGCCTGAAGTTGCACTGAGCTTCATGATTGAGCTTGCTGTAATATGGGAAAATTTCAGGGCATCCCAATGCAAAATATCGACAAGGAAGCTCAAGTGATTCAGCCACTTTCTCCAACGCCAAACATCTAATATCTCCAAGTTCTTGCTTACATGTGGGGCAACGATTATAGGCCCTTGATTTGCAAGCTGAACACAGAGTGTGTCCATTGTGGCACTGCAAATATTTTGTTAAATTTTGAACTCATGATAGTATATCCTAAGTTTATAACATGAAAGGATACAAGAAAAATCTCGAGTAGAACTCTCTCTTGGGGCAAGGAAAAGAAAATTGCTAATAGCATAAAAAAATAGACAGCCTTTTTTGAGCAAAGAGAACTGAGAATTCATATGGGATGTCCATGGGGGAATTTAATCATTTGAGAATATACATAAAGAAGCAAGCTATACAAATGACAAGGTACTAAGAGTAGACACAAGCCTTCGTACAAGGTACAAGCCTACCAAGCATACAGGTAAAAATATTGAAAAAGCTTAGCGGTAACTGGTATACAGACAACAACTTCACAGCTCGCCATCAACTTAGTGGGAGATAGATCACTTATGTTCATAGAAAAATAATGCAGGTAAGTTAAATAAGCACAATTTCAGGTTTGGTCACAATGCTAGCCATAACAATGCTGTGATTCAATTAAATGTCGAGAGTTCACAATTCAAAATACTCAATCATAGGCAAATATAGTAAGGTAAAAGACGCAAATACCAAATGTTGATGTGGTTAATAGACTTTATGAGAGACAAAAAGAACATAAGACAAAAGTCTATGTTCGTGATGATGATTGACTCCAGAGTTCTGAAATTAGACCTCAACATATGAATCCGCCAACAAAACATAAATTAAATAAGGAGAAAATCATGAATTAGCATCTACCATCAGATCAAATTGATAAGCATCTCTAATCTGCTGGAAGCATAAGTTTGAAGAAACAAATGAAAGATGACTAACAATTTCAATTCGGTAAATTATGAGCTACAACATTTGGCATAAATATTTGGGTTTGATTCAAGCACATTGCAGCACCAGACAAACTCTCCATGACTTGGAATTGTTTAAACTAAGGAGAAATGAATTTGAAGCAGAACAAACCAAATTCAGTGACATCTCGTATCAACAGATATTAATTAGAAAATCCTCATATTTCCAAATGTAGACTGGGAATCCCTTGTAAACAATCTTTATTCACTCAATAAGAAGTGTGTGCCATTATTTACAAACAGGAACAGCATAAGGGTGTCCAGGACCTAAGTTGCACTCAATGGAACAAAGTATTCACCAGCTTTACATGATCTTGCTTTGCTACCCTATAATAGACAGAGAAGCTATTGCATGCTGTGCCCAGGGATATCTTTCCCAACTATGTGAAAATAGAACAATGCCACATCTAACACAACATACTCTGTTGTTGTCAGTGAAGAGTTGGCACTGCCTCAGTAAGGTGGGGTTATCAGTACGACTATGTGGATTGCATTATTCAATTTTTTCAACACCTATTCAGATTGTCAAGGTACTTCTTCCGGTCAAGGTCAATGTACCCTTTAGGGTAGTTAAGGTGCCCTTTAGGATAGACACACCCCTTCGAGTAGACTAGGCTCCTTTTCGGGTAGACTTACCCCTTTGAGTAGTCTGGGCACCCCTTTGGTTAGACGTATACCTTCGGGCAGTCTAGGAACCCCTTCGGTTAGAGTTAACCCATCAAATAGTCTAGGCACCTTGTCAACTTGAAATTTAGTGATTTGAGCATTTTTATATAGTGATGGAAGGGTAGTGTCAACAAGTATTGTGAATGGAATGTTTCATTAATCAAAGAGAAGAAAATTTTTTTTTAATCTAATTCTTCTCTTCTCTTTTTTTAATCAAGGGGTTGATCTGGACATTGTTGCCATTATGCAAGTAACGACTTCCTTCTTGCAGTGTCGTTCGACACAACCATTCTTTCATGTGCAGTTAACATGTGTCTAACACGTTGACTGTACAATCAATTTTGATAAATCGTCAAAATCTCAAATCCCCATTAGGTTAATTTAAAACTCAATTATGCATACTTGAGTTAGTGCTCACATATTCATGTACAAGGACTACGCTCATACATGAATTTCTGCCCTTATACGATCAAGCTGAATCAAACCAATGGATGCCATAATTTCCTCCATCACTCGATTTGGAAATTAATTTCTCATTCACTCACTCAAGAAATTGGTTTATAATAGACTGCTCGCTAAATAGCCTATGCAAGTGTTATTCTATCACTTGGTTATGAAAACCAATTTTCAACATAATCAATATTATATTTCTCCAGCTATAGACGGAGGAAACATCTAATAATAGGAACTGAAGATAATTTTGCTACTGAGGTTGAGAAAATTTCCAGGCTTGCATTCAATTTCAAAGAGAGGGAGAGAGAGAGAGTTAAGAAAATTTGTTCACTTATCTACATTATCATGTTCCATTAACAATCATATGAAACCCAATCGGACTGATGGGCTCATAAATGGAAACTAATGCGAAACACTATAAATTATTAGATAACTCAATTACATAATCAAGATGCAAGAATAAGTCCAAATTTACTAAAAGTTTTTTTAACAAGGTTGAGAAGTAAATAAACAAACGAAGGACTCCATGAAGAATAATAGTAAGCAAAAGAAAAGATAGACAATACATCCACAATCAGAGTCTACAAATCCCACCTTTATTGAATAAACTACATTTAAAAATTGAAACACAAAAATAATAATAATAAAAATATCGTGGATAACCAAAATAGAACAAGCACTGCAGCTTTAAGCCACATGACACTTCAATGACACTCGAGATTCAAACCCTGAAATCAAGCCATTCAATGTCAAAAATCCCATCCTAGTACAAACAACACATCGATTCCGCTAGAATCAGGAAACCAGAAGAAGATCGACAGAAACCGCTACATCCGAATCCCCAATAACGTGCACGCATTGAGAGAGAAAACCCAGAAGGGGCAAATCTAACCTGATGGATCGGCGGGTACATCGAGTCGCCGCACACAGGGCATTCCAGCAACTCATGCACCCTGCTCACAGGGCTAATAACCTGCGTTGCCGGAACACCGCTTCCGTCACCGTGTGGCTTCAGGAAGGAGAGCGGAACACGGGCAACCTCGTCGTCATCCGTGATCCCATCTGACACCGATATGCACTCGATGCTATCCAGTTCCATCGATCCAACAGCAGAAGACAACAAACAATACAAGCGCCTCCAACCCCTTCGCAACTCCTCTCCTCTCTCCCCCGCTTGAGATCGCTACCTTTCTCTCCTTATAAGGGGTTGTCCCTTGCAGAAGTGTAACCTCTGCAAAATATAAAAGGAAATTTTCATTTACAAACAAGATTCTTCTGATATACAAATTTATTTAAAATATTTTTAAAAATGAAAAAGTAAGAAATTTATTTAGCATGATTAAAACATGTAATATATAAATCAAACTAGTAATATAATTTTACATAAATATTGTTCAACATTAAAAGTCCAAATCGAAGATGATGACCCAAATCGATTTTGATTTCAAGCAAAGATTGAATTGGAATAAGAGATCTATATCGGAATCTAATGAATTCAATTTTTCTAAGTTAGTCAAACTTTGAAATCACTACCTAACTAAAATAGGTTGTGAGGCCCATCAAAGTGATTTAAATTTCTCAACCAATTTGAAATCTTAATTTACTATTAAAAATTGTTCTCGTAGTCTAAGAAGTTGGTCTATTCGGTTCAATCAACTTAATTGATCTGATTCAATTTCCGAAATAATATTAAAATAACTTTATAAGAGGTGATAAATGAAATTATATATGTTGCTTGAGGGAATCAGACAATTTTAACTGTAAAAATTCAAGTGGAGAATGTACTAGTTAGATAGAGCCGTGATAGAAAGGGACAAAGAAATGAGAATCTCAATTGTGTAGATCGAGATTTGAAATTAAATTCGCATCTAATTAAGAGGTTTGTCGTTTGGTTAATTTGATATGGTCACGTATGCTTTCCTGTTAAGATGATCAACAGAAAACAGTTTTCCTTTCTTTTGAGTTCTGATGGGGGATAAGGTTAAGAATCATGTCTAGTCAAAGGTTAAAGTGAACAAAGTCATGATCAATCAATATCAAGTTGATCCATTCGAGCATGTATCTTTAGCCCTGATCGAGCTCTCCCATCAAGCGAAGCTTTTCATTTCTCTGATCAAACACACTTCTCCTTGATCGGACACCCCTTTCGTCAGTCGATTTCCCTGATCGACCACACTTCACTTTTCTCCAATCGGCCCAATCAGTCAAGTGCGCTTTTCCAATTAAGCTCGATCAAGCACATTTCGCCCTGATTGATCTCTCTGATCAGCTAGATTTTTTTTTCTCCTAGGTCGAAAACCCCGATAAAGGCATGTCATCCATCCCCGATCAACCATGTCGCACTCCTTATCCATTTCGCTCCGTCTTATAATCAAACTCTACATTTCCTATTTAACATGCCCAAAGCATTTCATTTCCTATTTAACATGCCCAAAGCATTTCATTTCCTATTTAACATGCCCAAAGCATTTGGGTCAATTCTCTCATGGTCCAAATATTTAATAGTCTAGTTCACACTACAAAAATACCCAATATTAATGACAGATTTTACGATCGATTTTTTTTCGATCACTAATTTAGGGACCGAAATAAAATTTGGTCCCTAATTAAGAGATCAGGCGAGGGTGAAATATGATACCCGTTTTGATTTTGAAATTAGCGACCGAATTAAATTTCGGTCTTTGACTTAGCGAACGAAATAAA
>JBBUKS010493050.1:0-15120 GCA_038050645.1 Hedychium gardnerianum
GTGAGAGTTAGTAGGCATGATGAATAATTTACTTTTCTTTGGATTACTTTATGATATGATTCTCTGATATTATAGATTAGGATCGGAGCAAAAAGTTGAAGCTTTAAGGGCAAAAGGTGAACCCTAAACAGCTAAATCTTAAATTATAAGAATATTTATTTTAGCACAATCATTTTATCACGAGGAGATCAAATATTTAATAAGATATTTTATATTCATTTATAATTGACTCTAAAATTTATTAAAATAATTATTTATACAGTATCAATTACATCAATTCATGAGATTTATCCTCTTTTAGAGAGTATGAGGTCGTCTTAGAAAAATTACTAAGATGATAATTTCATCTTTTACTCTAATATATATATATATATATAATTTTGTTAGCTTAGATATTATAATCTAAATTTTAAAAATTAAATTCTAAATCTTAAACTCTAAAAAAATTATAGAAAAAAATTTCTTATGGTGCACATAAGTGAATATCATAAGATAAGTAAAGTAAAAAAATTATATATATATATATATAAATTTGTTATTTTACACATTCGTTTAGTGGGTGACATAGACGATCTTCACAGAATCCAAATGCTTGTATTTATCAAGCGCTTGGATTAATCTTTTTTTAAGTAATCAATTGTGCTAATGAAATTTTACAAGGTTTAGAGATTGAGTTATAATATTAAGCACATACAAATTTTTAAATCAAAATTTTTAAAATTGTTTTTGGTTGTGTACGGGTGTGTAAGATAAAATATGTAGAATATTAAAACTTTCTCTCTAGGTATAAAATTAAATTTGAAGTTAATTTTTTTCTTATAAAAGGGTAGCTACAAGAGTCATCAAGTACTCTTATTGATATAGCTAAATGTGTTTACGGAGGGAGCTCAATTTCAAGTGATTTTGGGAGTGAAACCCAAGCTCTGTCTCATGCTTGCTTGGGTTATGACTGATGTTTATAAATCTTAAAATTATTACCGTTAAGTGCTGTATTTTGAAAATTAATATTATAATACCGGATGTATGTTGAAAATAAATATTTTATTTTTTATTAATGAAAGATTGAAATAAATGTAGTTTTTTGGAATTTTATAATTTTAAATGCGCTTTTGATTAATTGAGGTTAAAACTTTATATAAATAAAAATAAATATATGTCTGATGAGGGCAACTTACTAAGAATAAATAAAAATAAAAATTAGGTCATGCATGGTGTATCTTCTATTGTCGAGTGAATACTTGTTATCAGATCCATCCACCAATTAATATGACTTGTCAGATCCAATTTATTACTTCTAACCGTTAAAAAGTCTTCTAACCGTTAAAAAGTTTTAAAGGACTTTTTAAAATAATAATAATAGCAATATATTAAACATTACCATTTCTATATATTAATCACTTTATAAAATTAGGCATCATAATAATAAATACGATATTTAACAATTAGATTAGCGCTATCTATAAACAAGACCAAGTGGGACCTGCAATTTTCATCCTTATCCGATATCAGTAAATAAAGATGATGAGAAATCCGATAGATTTAGTAAAGTATATCTGCAATTATATAAAGAATAGGGTAAAATAAAGGTTTTCTTTTATTTTTAATAAAAAAATAATCAGATTTTATTTATTTATTTATTTTTTACAAGGCAGTAAAAAGCTCACGATCTCTACCTAATTTTCCCTTCGCACGCGGTCTACGGCGTCCGCCTCCAATTAGAAGGCCCCGGTCGAAGAGGAAGCGGCGGGCCCCACTTTTCTTTTCTCTCTGTCTCTCTTCCGCTTGCTATAGATATGTTTCCATGGGCCCATCGCCCATTTCCCGTCGCAGCTCCTCCGCCCATGGAAGACACCCTCGATCCCTCGCTCCTCCACCACGACGACGGCGGCGTCGGTGCCGCCGCCCCCAGCCACGGATGGCAGAAAGTCACCTACTCCAAGCGCCAGCGCAAGCCCCAACCCCAGGCCGACCCCGATCGCCCCCGCCTCGCCAACGGCCTCCCCGATCGCTCCTACGTCTTCGACTCCGTCGAGCAGAAGGCCCGCGAGCGGCGTCTCGCCATCGAGGCCGCGGCGGCTGCTGCTGAGGCCGTTGATTTGTCCAGATCGAGGCCTGCGCCGGCCTCCTCGGACGATGACGACGATGACGAAGGAGCGGCCAAAGCACAGGAGAACAGTGCGCCGGCGCCGAAGAAGGAGAAGCCGAAAAAGGTTAAGAAGCCTAAGGTCACGGTCGATGAGGCTGCCGCCAAGATCGATTCCACCGATCTAGCTACGTTTCTTGCAGAGATTTCGGTGAGAACTAGATCTGTGCAAATTTTGGAATTTTGACAATTTTTGGTCGTCTATTTTTAAACAAATTAACTAAAGATCGAATCTTTATTATGTTTTAGAAAGGAGGAAAGTAAAAAAGAAATCCCTTTGACCTTCTTTATCTTTTCAGACAACTTACGAATCGCAGCAGGATATTCAACTGATGAGATTTGCGGATTTCTTCGCACGTTCATTAGCTTCTGTTAATGCATCGCAATTCCCTTGGCTCAAGATCTTCAAAGAATCACCTGTTGAGAAGATCATTGATGTAAGTTTGTTCTGCCACCTATCAATTTTCCTTTTCATCTATCCTATCAATCCGTACAAAATGTTTGTTTGGTGTTCTGGTAATTGCTTTTGTTTTATTTAGATGGAAAACCAGAATATTTTGGTTTATATGGTCAGGACAATTCATTACATAACACACATTATCAGAAAGTACAGAATGCCATTAGTTTGGCTCACATTCTCAAATTCTGTTGCTGATGATCACATGCAAGTACTGACTTTGTTCTGCACTTTCTAGGTGCTATTAGAAAAGAACTCTGATTGAGTAACTTTACAATTCTCGAGATGGAACTTTAAAGCTCCCATTGTTTTGCGGTTTTGTTGCAGTTTTACTTGCTTCATGATGAATTTCTCCTCCTGAATAGACTTGTATCTATTATTGTGATCGGTTGTTCATGAATTTATCTACGGGGATCTGTGTATGCAATTATCATATCAACAAATACGCTAACAGTACTGAAAATTTGTCAATGTTTATCTTGACTTTTTTTTTTTGATAAAACTTGAGAAGTTTATTTTTATATGAACCTCCCACAAGTAGGATGCGCAGGTATTTAAGGGAGAAAATTCTTTTCTCAGGAACCTATTTATTTATGTTTAAATAAAAGAGAAGCACCGGGGCCAAATCTCTAACTAATCAACTCTGACCTTTCAACCTGTTCTGCTCATCGTAGACGATGAGTTGGTCTAGAGAGAGCATCTCTTCTTCCCTTATTTTATACCCTAAGTGGGCTTTTGTGCAAACCCATGTCTATTTTCTATCACACTACCTTTAATGAGTTGGTCGGCTTTTATTTCCTGTTCTCAAGCTTGATATGCAGGAAAATGTAAAAGAAGATGCAGAAAGTATCTCAGGCATTAAATTTGATATACTTGTCAAAGGTCAAATCCAACTGGTTGAATTTTTAAGCATCATTCTAAATCATTAGACCAAAATATGTAAATTGATTCTTTTCATAGTAGATTCATCTTTTGGGAGATTTGATTTTTGGCTATAAATTCAAATCATTAAGATTAAAGATTGAGACCTGTTTTCTCAATTATTTCCCCTGCAATTTCCTTGGTCACTGTCCTACCGCTCCTGCTCCTACTGCTTTTAGAGTCCATTAGCAGGACTTATTTATGGCAACTTAACTATTCAGTTCGTATCTTGGAATTTGGTTGAAAATCAAGTAGTACAGAGACTTAATCCAAATTGACCACGAAGTGGTTGTAAAACCATAAGCCAGACTTGTGATATCATAGGTAAACTTGATCTTTTATTTTACCAGCTTCCTTTTCCAATAAGTCATCATTCAGCGAAGCCTCTAGCACAACTCAGATCCAATGCTTATTTTGTAGGAAATACATGAAGTTTAGATCTTAGTGGCTCTGCATCATGATGCGCCACATGTCCAGCCTCATTTATCAATTTTTTTCTTACCAGCTTATCATTTTCCAGTAAGTTATCATTCAGTCAAATAGTAAAACTTAGATCAAAAACTTATTTTGTAGGAAATATGTGAGGCTTAGACATTAGTGGCTCTGCATCATGATGTGCCACTTCTCCTGCCTCATTTATCAATAGAATTTTCCAATGGCTTCAAGCCTAGAATTAGGTTCGATTTGATAAACATTATTACAACATAGTCCGAAGGGTGAACTAATCCTATCAATTTGAAGTGATGTAGCACAGCAATGTTTACAAGTCTTTGGTTGAAGAACCATCAAATTTTGTGGCCAGCTCGTTGCATTTTGTTTTTCAAATGATAATGAATGCAGTTGAAAGCCTCAGGAAAGTATATGGTATTCCCAAATTATTTAATAATCCAAACATGGGACTAGAATCTATAAACAGTATGTCTTATTCTGTGCTTATAACCCAGTTTGATCTCCTTTCTATTCCATTTGTGACTCATCTTCCTTTTTCTCTATTCTTGTTTTGCTAATGATGGCATAGTCTTAGTGTAAACTCCATTTCCATCTCCATCAAGTGCACAACATTTTCAGTAGATTATTTATTATTTATTTTTTATGTTTTATGTTGGTACATTGAGGCCTCTGATGGATGGGAGATATTATCCTGCCTTATACTTTTTTCCAAACTGTCTTCAAATGTTAGTATTTGCTCATGATGTTTGTCCATTATAATTCATAACTTTTCAGTAAGTTGACATCTAATTTAATTCCATTACTTTGGCACAGGTTCCTTTAAGCCATATACCTGAATCTGTTTACAAGATTTCAGTTGATTGGCTTGCACTGAAATCCCCTGAAGCTTTGATTGATTTTGTTTTATGGTGCCTTGATGGCATCCTTTCTGACTTGGTGAGTCAGCTACCTGCAGTTAAGGGCTCAAAAAAATCTGTTCAGCCAACTGCACCAAAGGCTCTGGTAATATTCAGCTACATTTTTTCTTCTTCTTTCCTCTTGTTCCATTCATATGCTGGCAGACCATGGATGGATGTGATAATCCACAAAATAGATGATCCACGAGTACACTGCTTATTTATGAACGAACCAGCTTATGACCCACCTACATGAATTGCCAATCTCAGTAAATGAGTTTCTAAGTGTGACTATTATATAATCAACTTTGAATTTGGCCTCTCAGCCAGAGCAGCAATTTTCTATATGAGAGCCAAGGGGGTAGGTAGTAAAGCTGGTCATCATATTGAGAGTTGATCAAATTCTTGGCGTGTACTTATCTCATGCTAAGAAAAATTGTGAGCTTTGTCTGCTAGGATGCTTGAGAAGAGTCACATCATAATTGAAATTACTTGAATATACATGTGAGTAGTAAAGACCTGGATTGTTTTGGTTGAGGCAAAAAATGAGTACAGATACTATTGTTTTTATTTGAATGATCCTTTTCAGTGTTTTGATATTGTACTTCATTAGTCATGTTGCCTACATCTAACTTAACAATGTTGCCTGACATATTTTTCGTTGAAAATAGAATAAAGTGTCATTTTACCAAGATTTTTCATGATCCTATAATATTTTATAATAATAATGTTAGTGTGACTTATAACATTGTTTAGTAGTTTGGTGTTTGGTTTGTCGTTAAGGGACAAATTTTTTGTATAGATTTTATGACAACTATTTTGTTCTTACTGATAAAAGTTTATTAATGGGAAGGGAATGCAATTTGAATATTTTGGCTATCAGAACATGTGATTCTCTTGCAGCATCTTACTGAAGGATGTGGTTATTAGAACTATCTTATTGTAGAATTGTGTAGTATTCTTACTTATGTTTAGCAGATTACACCTCTCTCATGTGTTTCTTTATTTCCTTTCTAAATTTGTATTTTTTTTTTTCTGATATCTACATCCAAAAATATTCAAATGTTATACCAAATATCAAATATATAAAACATGTCATAGAAACAATAATTAAAATATTGATAATTGATCAAATTGAAAGCCAAGTCATACACGTTTAAAAATTAAAGGAGAAAATTGTCAGTTTGAATCATTTTATTACCATTTCCATACTAAAGAACTCTCTAATGGCATATATGCAAGATTTTAAGTTTGACAATGGTATATTTCAAAACTAAAATTTGGGGTGGTGAATATGGAAACATAGTGTTTGTTTGTAGGGATGTATGTGCAAGTTTGCCTTCGGAATTTACATAGTCTTAATTAACAAATGGTATGGAGAATCATGATTCTGTATCTTTTATGCACTAGCTTTTAACAGCAAGGCATAATAGTTTTTGTTCAATCATGAGATAAAAGTAAAACTGCATGCCATATTGGGAAGTGTTAATTGCCACTTGCATTTAACTTTCCTGATTTTTTTCCAGAGTCTTCAACTGAATTGTATATTTTTATATGTTGCCATTGTGACTTCGACTGAATTCTTGCAATGGCCATGATGTTATAGCTTTAATTAAACATTATGACGTGTAAATATGCAATGAAACCTGCAGGCTGCTATATTTGTTGTGTTAGCAATGACCTTGAGACGGAAGCCTGACATACTTATAAATCTTTTGCCCAAACTAAGAGACGATCCAAAATATCAAGGACAAGAAAAACTACCCATTGTCATCTGGATCACTGCCCAGGTAAGTTGTTAGCTCCAGGATTGCTTGCTCATCTAAGAGGAAGCTACCATCCACCATGACCACTGCAGTTAAGCTGAGGATATGTCTTCTTCTGATAGGCTTCTCAAGGAGATCTGATTGTTGGCGTGTACATCTGGTCGCATTTCCTATTTCCTGTAGTTTGTGGAAAATCAAATGTGAACCCACTGTCTAGGGACTTGGTGCTGCAATTGGTCGAAAGGTGTGCCATGAGGCAATGCTGATACTCTTATCCTTTTGTTTCTATTTATTGCTTTAGTCAAAGCTACTTTCTGGCTTGATTTCAGGATTCTCTCAGGACCGAAAGCTAGAACTATTCTGTTAAATGGTGCTGTTCGGAAGGGGGAACGGATAGTACCGCCTGCTGCACTTGATCTGCTCATGCGGGCGACTTTTCCTGCTTCTACAGCTCGGGTCAAGGTTTGCCTATTTCCATGGAAGATCTCCATGTAGCATAAAGTTTTACGATGAGTTCCTAATATATCTTTCTGCAGGCAACTGAAAGATTTGAGACTGTTTATCCTACTCTAAAAGAGTTGGCTCTTGCTGGTTCTGGTACCAAAACCACAAAGCAAGCATCACAACAGCTTTTGCCTTTTGCCATCCAAGCAATTCAAGAAAGTATAATTGAGATGCTGCATTATTATGTGCCCTAGGCTGATGTTTTCATAGTATGACTGTACTTTAACATGGAACTCATATACAGATAATTCCGAGCTAACAAAGGAAGCGACGGATTTGTTCATCTGGTGTTTGACTCAGAATGCTGAGTGCTATAAACAGTGGGTGAGTTGTTTTTCCAACGTGCTATTTATAGCTTTTATTATTTTGTAAACCTTTATAACTGCTTTAACTGTTGTATCATGAAGGAAAAACTGTATTTAGAGAATGTTGATGCAACAATTATTGTTCTTCGGAAACTCTCCACTGAGTGGCGAAATTGCTCGGCCAAAATTTCTCCTGACACTCTCAAAGTAACACTTAAGCATTTGAGGGCTAAAGTAAGTAAAGCTACTATCAAATATTTTTAATTTTCTCATCCAAATTCAGTCATTAGAAGCTCATGGTTTTTGGATTGTTGCACTTGTATTTTTGAAAATTTAGTTGTTCTGAATCTTTTTCTTCTTCTTATTTTCTCTATTAAAGAATGAAGATGCCCTGTCGAGAACCACTGACCCCAGCAAAGTAGCATCCATCAAGGAAGCTGACAAGTACTGCAAGACGGTTTCGATGAAGTTAACACGTAATTTTGGCTGCATGAAGGGTAGTGTTTTGGTGCTTGTGCTTGGAATTGGACTCTTTTTCGCTCTTTCACCAAATGCTGACTCAATTAACTGGCAGAAACTTCAGGTGTTGTTCAGTTCTCTCCAATCCTCTTAGAACAACTTCGAGTTTAACGAAATTTTACCGACAAAGGAGATAGGTCAAGGATATGATGTCGCTAAATTCAAAGATAATAATAAGTTTGGTTTTTCATCTCGGCTAGATAACTATCTGAAATTGCTCAGAAGCTGCCCTTTAATCTGTTCGAAGGTCTAGTTTAGTTGTGGCTTTATAGAGTATAAGTTTAGTTGTGGCTTTAACTTGTATCTTTTTGAAACATTAAGCATGAAACTTTGTTTTGTAAATCATGCTTTTGCTTGTAGCTAAGAGTATGTTTTGCCTGTTCCTGAATGCTTTAAATTAATAGTTTGACTTTGTGGATTGATTTAATTATCGAGCAGAAGCTCATCACCCAATTGCATTTGGAGGCAGCTACTAATCACCATGTCCCACTGAGTAGATTTCAATAGACCTTTTATTAAAATCTTATTGATGATCCATTTCTCTCAAAAATAATAAACTTCTAAAAAAAAACTCAGTTATGATTTTCTTATCAAAATGATATGCTTTAAACCATATATATATATTTAAAAAATCACTTGACACCGATTTTATCCATTTAAATCAAGTTTTAATAATTAATAAATTTTGATTCTCACTAGAAAATCATCAATAATCGACTAGATTTTTGAGTACGATCATCTTAATAATTAAGTTTTAATTTTAATTTATATAGTGTAAAATCATGTGTAGTAGAGTAGGCTAGTCACCTCACCCTACCAGCCCAAACTGACTCGTATCACTAAAAAAAAAAATAGCGATCAAAATAAATATTCATAACGAAATAAATTTTATTCGCTAATTAATAACAAAATATAAATTTCACGACAACATTTATATTTCATCGCTACATAGTGATAAGATTTTTTTTCCATTACAATTATAATGTGGGAATTTAAATTCCTGTCGCGTAAAAGCTACATAATAGAGATGAAAAAATATTTCATCGTCGATATGTAAGCAACGGAAACTTAACTTTCGTCGCTAATTAGCAACGAAAATGATTTTCCGTTGCTAATTTTGGGATCAAAATTAGGGCTCAGCCTCCAATCTCCTTCTCGATCTAGCGATTTCTGGTTGTGTCATCCCCGATCTCCGACGTCTCCTCTCTGATCTCCGATGGCCTCTTCTCTTCGATCTCCGTCGTCCTCTCCTCTTTGATTTTGGTACGCTCATCTCCCCTCTCCTCTCTATTTTTCCGCCGCCGCGGCCTCAACTGACCTGACTGAGAACTCGCGATCGTAGCCTTGGCCGACTATGAACTCACGAAGTTGAAAAGTTTGCTGGAGTTGAAAAGTTTATGAATTTTGCTAAGAATCATCCAGAATGTATGAATGATGCTGAATTAAGTTGTCCATGTAATTATTACAAACGTAGAAATATAACTTTCCGTGATGAGGATACCGTGAAAGTATATATATATATATATATAAATAGTTTTGTTTCAAATTACTACGACTGATACTGTACTTTGGAATAAAATCATTTCTACATGTATATACTTTCACGATATCATCATCACGAAAAACTATATTTCTACATTTACAATGATTATACGGACAACATAATTCAGCGTCATTCATACATTCTGGATGACTCTTAGCAAAGTTTACAAACTTTTCAATTCCAGCAAAATATTTATTTTGGATAAATTCATTTTTTAATCTATTATAGTTTGATCGTTAATCAGTCGCTATGCCCTATTAGCGATAATTTTTTTTTATCACTAATAGATTTTTTGTTTTTGTTTTTGTAGTGTATGCTTGTTTGGATTTAGTTGATGTTTATGCTAGAGATTGTGCTGAAAAAATAATTAAGATTTTGCATATATATATATATATATAAAGGTTTATAAAATATGTTTCTTGTTTTGTGTTGATTACTTGTTTAATTTTCAATATATATATTTTCTTAAATCCCACAAGTTAAGTAGAGTATCACCAAGACAAAAAGTTAAAGATTAATAGCTGTGTTGGACTGTGCTAAGAGGATATATGCCACTCCATTAAATTCCTACATTAATTTTCTCAACAAAACTCGATCACACTACATAAATGCACTTGATCATACTAGAAAACAAAGTCCTAATTATTCTCCCTAACATTTATACATGTGGTTGGTTGAAATGGTTAGGGTTGGCAGGAAAGAAGCAAACCCTAACTTAATCACATTCACACAGTACCCCAAGTGATCAACCATCTCATGGCAATATTAATATACTGCCTTAATTGTAGATTTCACCAATCCAAACTTGTCATCAAATTCAACCTCACCATCTTTTTCCCAAAGTTGTTAGGATTTTGAAGCATTCAGTCTCCATATATGAGATGACTAAAACCCTAAGTTCTCATGCATATATGCATGCTCTTGATCTCACTCACTCCTTAGTTTCAGTTCATCAAGGTGTGTGCGCAATGGATGATCTTCCTCCGGGTTTTCGATTCCACCCGACCGACGAAGAACTCATCACCTACTATCTAATAAGGAAGGTCACTGAGTTTGGCTTCATCACGCGAGCCATTGCCGATGTCGATCTCAACAAATCCGAGCCTTGGGACTTGCCAGGTACTAAGCATGCATGTTGTATGTATTCTTCTGAAGACAATTACTTACTCGCATGGAGTTATCACTTAGGGAAGGCGAGCATGGGAGTGAAAGAGTGGTATTTCTTCAGCATCAAGGACCGAAAATACCCGACCGGATTCCGAACCAACCGAGCCACCGCGGCCGGCTACTGGAAGACCACAGGCAAAGACAAGGAGATCTACCAAAATGGAGGGACCCTAGTCGGCATGAAGAAAACTCTAGTGTTCTACAAGGGGAGGGCTCCCAAGGGCGAGAAGACCAGTTGGGTGATGCATGAGTACAGACTCCAAACCAATTTTCCCTTGTACAAACCAATGAAGGTACGTATAACCCTAATCAATGGAACAGTACTAGTGCACTTGTTTGGCCCCCCCCCTGCTACGGTGCAACACGGTAAGGAATTTCCGCAGTTAATCAAACATCCATGGATCGCGAATTAATTTCCTTTAGTGGGAATTGACAACCCTAGGATACCGGATGTGGAGCGACGTGTCGTTCGTACTTTTGAATTTATCTGAATAGCCGATGAAATTTTTCGTGGGATCGGATCGGTCACCTTCAATATTAATTGGTTCAAAAAAAGAAAAAATAGTGCACTTGTTTGATCTCACTTTAAAGACTCTAGTTCTCTTGTCTATTCCACAGGAGGAGTGGGTCGTGTGTAGGGTTTTCAAGAAGAACAGCATCGCGAAGAATCCACAGCCTGACTCCCCGGCATTGCTCGAGTCTCCATACGGTAGTGCCATGTCGATCAACGAGCTCGGAGAAGTCGATGTGTCGGTCTTGCACGACCTCGTCAGCTCGTCGAGCTCCAACCATGTGCAATTGCAAACGAGTTATGATCCAAACATGCACAACAAAGTAGACGTGAACGCGTACTTGAGCTGGGTCATGACTAGCCAAGCCAATGGTGGCCTGCAGCCTTCACTTCCATGGGGAGCAACAGGGTTGGAGTTCACCCCAAACCCTGCAATTGTAACAGCATTAGCACCGCAACCGGAAGCCGATCTGAATTCCTTCGCGGGGCAAGGCGACGATCTACTCGGAAACAGCTTGAGGTTGAGCTTCCCTGTTGCCTCATCAGGAGGTTTGGATTGCGCACAGCAACAGCAAGTGCAGCTAGTGAATCAGGAAACACTTTGGAGAGCACATTGAGACTGTCTTAAATAGGTCATATTGCATTTACATAAATGAACTGAACTGCAGCTGCTATATATATATGAGGTATAAGAAAGTAAATTAATGTGTGAATTCTTGATAGTTTATAGACAAAATTTGTCGGAAAAAAAAAACAAGTCCTATACATTCTAAGACTGTTAAAATGATAGAGTATTGCTCGTGAGTAGTAGTTAATTTGTATCATTATGCTTTTTTACTTTAAGGTAAACACATCTCGGGCAAAAATTAAAAGAAAAAACACCTTATTTTGTTTTTTTATTAAAAGAGTACTCTACCTTAGGTAAAATAAGGTAACTATCCTCCAGTTTATTTTTATTATTATCCCGTTTAAATCCGAAACCGATCGGGCGCATTGTAATCGTATACAGCCGCCGGTATACGATCCCATTCCGGCAAACATTTGGTAGATCCAACGTTAACATCGTCCTTTTTCTTTCTAGCTAGCTCATTAGAATTCCTTCTTTCGCGAGAAAAGGGGAGTAAATAGGCAAAAAGGTGGAGGTTTTTTCGGTTAAAAGCTGATAGTTTGTACCGCCGTGACGCCGTTATCGAGTGTTGGTTATGTCCATTCACTACCAAAAAAAAAAAGGACTTTTATGATAAATTTTACAAAAAAAATTATCGCAAAAAAATGTATGATGAATTTGGCGACCAAACATTTTTCGTCGCGAATAGCTCGTTGCAAAATTTTACGACGAAAAGATGTGAATTCATCTCAAATTCTGCGATAAATTTTTTATTCGTCACAAAAATCGTTGCTATTTTGCGACGAAAAAATAATTCTTCGCAAAATTCAACAAACGCAAATATGCGACGAAAATGAATTCGTTGCAGAATTACGATGTATAGCAATTTTATGAAAATTTGGCGCGAATCCATTGTCGTCGCCAAATTTATCGCAAAATGCTATTTTCCCCCCCAAAAAATACCTATTTTAGCAATTTATCATGTATACATTATACATACATAACATCCGATATAAATCCAAACCAAATCCAACATACATATCCTAATTAACATCAACATACACATCTTATTTACACATCCTAATTAACTTTAACATACACATCCTATTTACACATCCTAATTAATATCAACATGCACATCCTATTTAACATTCAAACACAATCATACAATTCAAAAACAAACATATCCAAAATGAAACATATCTAAAATAAATCAAAACAAATATATCAAATCCATCCATACTAGTCAACAACTAAATACAAATAAAAATATCTAACATTCTCCAAGTTCAACAATTAAATACAAATGAAAATATATATCTCATACATGCATCTCAAAAAATCATCGTTCTCTTTATTCTTCCCCTCTCATTCTTCTTCTTTTCCTGCATCAAAACAAATAAAAAGTATTTGTACAAATAAAAAATAAAATTTTATAAACTAACACAAAACTTTATATGTAAAGACTTACTTCTCCGACATGGATCAATTTCCACCAATCCTGTTTAAAACAAATTAACAGTATTAATCAAATTATAAAAAGTTAATGTAAAAAATACTAATTTTGAGATAAATAACATTCATACATAAACAAAATCACGAACAATCATCACCACCACCATCATCGTCATCGTCGTCACTATCAGGGGTACCATAAGTCGAAGACATTTGACTTGGAGCGGAGGCTAATTGAAGATGCCACAAAATTATGTCATGTTGTTGACGCAGTTGGCTAATTTCAAGATCTCTTTGCCTTGTTTCCTGATCTCTTTGAATCATATCCCTTTGCATGAGTCTCCCTTTCCATGAGATAACTTAATCAGTCAAGTTATAAATTTGTGTCATTACTGTTGGTGGGGTGGAAGAATATGTACTAGCAACTCTATGAGTTCTGCTCAAAGAACTCATTCCCAATATTCTTCCCCATTTCGATCCCCCACTCGCCTCCAACCATAAATCCAAATTATTACCAACGGAGGGCTCAGATTCGTTAGTTCATCAGTAGCTTGCGACTTTCTCCATGCTAGCTCTAGCTCATCGTATTTATCCTGTATTGTAATAAGAAAAATTAAAATAAAATAACAATATGTTAAAAATGCATATAATCTTAATTAGATATAATAAAAATACATATAATATAAAGAGAGAATAGGTACATAACTCGGCTTGAATCAAAGTTATAAATTAAGATCAAAGATTAATCCAAACATTGACTGATTTAACTCTATCCCCGCTCCAAATTTTGTCTTTTTTCTGAAATGTGCGGGGTGAAAGTGTCTATAAATAATAGCTCCCGCCCTATTTCCTTGGTCTAAAAAAATATTGTTAGAAAAATATATATAATAGTCTGAAATAAATTAAAAAAATAGTGGGAGAGTTTAAAAATTTATCAATCTGCGAGTATGCTCATCGATATTGATAGAGACTCCCGCATATATTGCAGATGAGTCTCCAGAATTATAAACTTGATTTATTTTATTCTGTTTACTCCGTAGTTTGTTCCCCTCAGTTGCCTAATAATTGGAGAGTCTAGTCCAATTTTTCTCTGTGATGGAAGGTGACTTTTTCCCCCTAGTCTTCACATGATTAAGTATATACCGGATGTGATCGTCATATTTTTTCTTGAAAATCCTCCTGATTTCTAACTTATAAATAGAGTCCCAAGTGAATGATCGTTGCAATGGAAAAACAACCAATTGATTATATATTCACTTTTATTTCATATATAAAATAAAGGGGATATACCTTAAACTTGCTCAATTATAGCTCTTTTGTGGCTGTTGAGTGCTTGTATATGTCATAGAATCACCTCTCCAATGGTTATTTACGATTCTATTAATTTCATGAATAACACGTACAGAATTATGGAACCTATTATAAAATTACAGACAAACAATGTTAAATAATTAAGATAATTGAAAAAAATAAATATTTTACTTTTAGTACTTACGAATCTCTGTAGGGAACTATACACTCTCGAAGATCTTGTATCATAGCAACCGAGTGTCTAGCGGGTACTGACGACTCGAGTGACAAAGGTACTAGGGAAGGTGAATGAGAAGATGCAGGCGAAGGTGCATGGGAAGATCCTGCTTGATCGGGGGGGCGTAGGTCTAGTGTTAGGCGGTGAATCCGACTGGTTAGAACTTCGTCTATGACCACTCCGTCGAAACTGTCAATCAAAATTCAAATTTAGGATAAAGTACCTAAAAATTTGATGTATAATGAAGAACATGAAAAAACTTACAATATGCATAATGAAGGTCTGTGAGTGAGCAAAACCTACGATGAAAAGATGTCACCTCTGATGACCTATAAGAAAAAAATACAT
>JBBUKS010493080.1:0-35667 GCA_038050645.1 Hedychium gardnerianum
TCTGGGTGGTGTAGTTGGTTATCACGCTAGTCTCACACACTAGAGGTCCCCGGTTCGAACCCGGGCTCAGACATTTTTTTATTCTCCGATCATTTTAGAAATAATAGATATCACCTATATTTTACATAATGGTATTTATACTCGAACATTAATTTTATTTTCCTCAAACTTTTATTAATGGTCCTCTATTGTTATTTTATTTGGTCAGAATTAGCGAATCGAATAACCCTGTGAGTGATCGATTCAATCCACCTAAAATTTTCACCCATAATTAGGATTAATTTGAAAAGCTCAGATGAATGAATGTTAATGGATGGCCAGTATCACGACATTATGAATATATAAAATGTTCTATGCGAAAACTAAACTTTTATTGCATGAAAACTCATATTATCGTTGCACCATGAGGAAGCCGCTTCTTCCTATTAAGTTGTCATGCGAATACGCTTCATAAACAAACATAAATAAAAAAATAAACCCAACTCGAACCAACTAATCCGAAAATAACTAATCTAACTTTATAAAAAAAAAAATCACTAACTATCAAAATAAAACTAGAACCACTAAAACAAATTCAATTTTTCAAATCAACCAATCCTGACCTCACATAAGTTTTTCATTAATCATCATCATAAATCCTGAACCATTGAAATATTGTCACTACACCAATAAACACAAATGACAAAATAAATTCAGATATTCGAATCAATTAATCGTGAAAATATTTCAATGACCCCTACTAAAAATTTTCACTGAAAATCAAAATAAATCCAGAACCACTGAAGCATTGTCACTATACTAACAAACACAAATGAAAAAATAAATCCATCAACTAACCTACCTTACCCTACAAATTTTTCATACTAATTATCAGAATCTATCCAAAAACGTTGAAGGTGACTGACTTAGCCCAATAAATTTTTTTATTAATCATCAAAATAATTCCAGAACCACTAAAACCTGCAACAGCTGCACCGGCAGAAACATTATGTAATAGTCGATTGTTGTGATCAACCGGATAAAAAATTTAGAAATCCATGGCATTTCAGTGGCAAACAAAACCTATATCGGAGTGGGTTTTTTTTTAAAAAAAAACTAATGAATTTGCTTCAAAATTGAGATCTCATCTGGTGATTTCAAGATTGTGACTTCAAGACAACAAAAACCACCAAAAGCATCCACAGACGGTCATAAACTTCAAACTACAAGCATTGCTCAAATTGAACTACCGTTCGTACTAGGACATAGTAAGTCCAGAAGTAGATTTCACAATCAATGTGAAAATACAAAACAAACAAAACTCGCATTGCCCTTGGGATCCATCTCACTTTCCAGTGATGTGCTTGGCTTTGGTATGAGATTGAAGGGCGTTCTCAGAGTTGAAGGTTCTGAAAACAAAAAAATATAGATGATTTTATTAATGAATTGAAAATAAAAAGATATAAGAAAGAAGAGGGCATACTTGCTGCATGATTTGCAGGCGACGGGGCCAGTAGATTTAGGTGTTTGCTGCTTTGACTTGTCACTACTATTTGCAGGAGTCTTTCCTTGTTTAGCAGGATAAGGAGTTGCAACATGAACAACTTTCTTTCCATCAGCACCTGCAAGGTAGCATTATCATTAAAATAACAGAAGAAATAAATGAGATGTGGTATACTTTCGATGAACAGAAACCGAACGTGCCTGAGTTGCAATGCATCACAAGAATTTATTCAAATGAACTTAACTTCATTATGCTGCTTCCACTTAGTATATTTATTTATAAAAATAAAATTATAGTGATTAGAGGAAAAAATTAAATTTTGATTTTATCATAGCTGCAAATACCTAAGATGCTGTGCCATGTGGCAAAACATGCCATGTCAATTTATACAGTTTTACTACTTCAATCAATTAAATAATTGATTGAAATAAACTGTTGAACAAAAAAACTACAAAAATAGCATGACAACTACAAAAATAGCATGAACACTATAAATAAACACTAGTTGAGATAGGATTTCAACATGCTTTACCAAGTGCCAATGTGAGTGTCAGCAAATTGCTACAGGCATCTAGCTGACAGTGCAGCCAGCACAAGAAATGTTATCCATGAAGATCACAATATACCATAGCATAATGATTTTAATATTTTAAACCATGGAATGTCTACCTGTTTTCTGATTTCCACCTGGAGAAACCAACTTTGCTTTCTTCTCTGGAACAGGTGTTTTGGAAGCTGAATCAGCAAGCCTTTTCTTACTGGCTTCAGCCTGCTACAGATGCATTCATATATCACTAGGTACCTGAGTGCCTAGCAAAACAATGCAATAGTAGAAAACACTAACCTTCTTCAGAGTAGCATCTTCCTCTTCGTCTGAACTCTCATCCTCATCATCACTATCATCCTCTCCATCAATCATTTCCTAAAAGAAAAGCAATTAGACTACCATTCCACACAATAAAAGCACACAATAACAAGTACACCCGATAACCAATTGATTATACTTTCCACTAATTGCACCAACCTCGTCAGATTCATCCTCCTCAGAATCATCTTCAGAATCATCATCATCTTCGTCATCCTCAGCCTTTGGTTTATCATCTTTTTTAAGTTTCTCTACTTTGACCTTTGACTTGCCAGCAGAAGTTTCCGGCTTTTGAGTATTTGGTTTTGCTGTTTTATCATTTGCCTTCACCTCTGGCTTGCCTTTTAAGATACATAGCAACAATAGTAATTTTTTAGAAGAAAAATTATAAAATCCATGAATTTTTTTACATCATTGTAATTAATGGTGTTAGTCCCAACTATTGGTAGGTTACATGAATAACATATTCCATTAACTTTGATGTAACCTAATATAAGATGTCTTGATCACTTAGCTAGATTCTTCTTTTGTCACCCCTTATCCCTTAAAACTATAGATTAATTTTGTATAACCATTTAATTGATTGGTCACCTTTGAAGGAACATACACATCATTATAATACATATTCTCTTTATCATTTGCTACACCTAGATAATCTTGGTTAATAGTGATATTTCAAATTTTATGTATTATTCAGTTTGTTTTTATTGTTAAAATTACATTGTGATATGTAAATCTTTTCTCCGGACAATTCAAACTTCAAGTTTTCTTCATACTATTATCAATTAGCATATTATCTGAAAATGTACTCTAGCAAAGAGATTTATCTTAAAAATAATCGGTAAGTTTATCTAGTCCTACTCATCATCATCGAGACATATTCAACCATGTTTTCACAACTATACAAGTATTTGGGACAACTACATTAATTGAATCCCTATATTGCCTCTAATATTTTCTTTTCAACTCTCTATAACCATCGCATCTTATTCTCTAACAAATTTAACACTTATAGCTATCAAGTCTATTCATTGTCTTTGAATATATTCATATCATCTCTACTTATTTTCTATTATTTCATTATCTGCTGGAGCCTACAACAAACATTATCACCAAATACTAATGTGAAAATATATATATATATATAGAGTTATAACTAACCATTGATGCAAACTTACATTTGTTTTTTTAAAAAAATAGTTCCGAGTTCAACCACTAATTGCTATATCACTATATTATTATACTTAAGTTTACTGACACTGACAAAATGTGAATCAAGCAGAAGTAAACCATTAATAACAAGTCAACAATATGCGAAATCTGAATCATAAACAAAAAGAAGAATATAAAATACATAGAAAAAGTCTACCATTGATGGGCACAGCCAATGGAATATCCTCATCAGCTTCAGAATCGCTATCTGAAGATTTATTAGAGAGGGCTATAATATCAGTACACTCACCAAATAAAAAAGGAGACAGAATCAAGCAAAGAGAAGCTTACTGGATGAATCAGAGATAGTATATCCAGAAAAAAGAAAAGGCCAGTCAAGGTATTCAAAACTTGAAAAGATGTATTTGTTAACAACTAATTTAGCATAAAATAAAAGGATATTCATCATTCTCATCAAAAGCTGCAGTCTTGTAGCCCAAAAAGTAGACACTTGTATTCTTTGAACCATGAGATAGTTCAAATTCTTTCTCAAACACCAAATCATACTGAATTTGATTACACTTGTCAGCAGATAGAGTTCCTAGCACCAGCTTGTTGTCATCAAATTTTACAAATACTGATGCACCCTCTGTGGCTTTCTCCTTCTTTACCTCTCCTAGAGTTACCTACAAAATCCACAGCAACTTTTTATTATGATTTGATTTAGAATCATTCACCAGTATGCATTACGAAATCTGAGCAGAGAACCTGTGAAAGATGCAAGTATTTGTTCTCGCCAGGATTGACCTTCACAGATTGGCCAGGCTGAACTTCCAAACCTTAAGTATCATTTTAAAAAGCTACTATGAGATTAGCCCACCAAAATGAAAGCATATAGAGGGAAAAAATACTGTGTCACAATACTAGGGAATGGTTGCACTGCAGCAAAAAAGTTCTATTAAACTAATGGTAAAAACCAAACAAATACTTGCCAGGAAATATCTGAATAAATAAGATTTGGAAAACTTGCTTGGAATATAAGGGCTCAAGCATCACAAACCAACAAACTAATGGCCTCTCAGAATCCTACTATTTATCTATTCTATAATGGCACTATGACAGTAGATTAAAAACTAGACAACAGATTGTTTAAATCGAGATTACAAGAAATGTTTGTTGCTGATCATCAAAACGGAAGCAAAATTATTTTATAGATCTTTATCTGACAGCCAATAATGGGGAATAAGAATAAGAATAGTTCTAGTAATAGACCTGCAATTTTAGTAATGTCTCAGGCTTCACAATCTAAAAAATAATGAACTCTCCTACTACTATTTGTTTGTTCCAAAATGACAATATAACAATAGATTACAAGCTAGACAACAGTCAAGATTACAAGAAATGAAACAATATTCCAATTTTTGCTGACCAATAAAACATAAATCCACAAACTTTGTTAGTCATCTTTATCCAACACTGATTCTTTTAAAACAACATGCTTACACGTGTACAATAAAAAATAACTTAAATAACCTTAAAAGGCACAAGTTAAACTTATTACTCAAAGATGACATAAGACTATAAGAGACCGGATTTGGTTTGTTTTAACTTGAAATTGTCCAACAGTTTAACATGGTTATCTATAATCATTCATAAGGGGTGCCAATGAAATGCCGAATTCCACATCGTAGAAGAATAGAGTCATAGACAGATAATATGAATGATCACCATAATGGCACAAACATCATAGTGATAATGCACACATAATAAGAACATTTTTCCAACCATGGTAGATGACTTTCGAACTATTCAAGAAACACATATAGTTGTGTACACCAAACCCTACTATATTACCAAAGATACATGAAAAGGTAGAGATTTTTCTAAGCAGGAAAAATTACATATACAACTTAAAGAGAAACTGCAAATAGAAAACATAACGCATCACAACGCATAACCAAAATGTGATTGGCTTCAATCTCATGGCAAATGCTCCAGATTTGAGATTTCAGAAACCATACGAACTAGGCAAATACCGTCGCATTCGCAATCATCAATAGTAATCGGACAAAAAGAAACACGGAGCAAACAGTCTACACGGAAATCCTAAAATACGTGAAGCGATTAGAAAGGACGAAAAGAGAAGATGTAGAAATAAGAGAAGATAAACCCCAAAACTCCATGGCGCTCTGGTGGGAGTAGACGAGAGGGAGAGAAATGATTGAAAGAGCGATGAGCGACCGGAGAACGTAGCGGTGCGATTAGGGTTTACCTTCGCAAGGGAATTTAAAGGGGGAGGACGGAAGCAGGGATCTGGTATCGGTTCGGATCCAAAAACAAACTTCCCGGTTCTAGCAATCTTGATTCTTGATTTGAAATGGAGTTGACCCGAATCGCTAGGCCTTAGAGGATTCGGGTTTTTGTTTTTTATTTTCTTGAAAAAGTCTATATTTGCCCTTTAGAATTCGTTTGATTGAGAAAATAAATTTTATTATTAAATCATATTTCATAAAGGAAATTAAATAAGATTCATTTTCTTCCCAGCCTCATTTTCTTCCTTAAATCAAACCGTTGACCACCAAAATTAGTCATATCGCAAGAAGGAATACGAGTTTGATCGCTTGTAAATTAAAGCAAACCTAAAAAGTGTATATATTAATATTTATAAACTTTTCATTAATATTCTAACCCATAACAAGACATAAGGCAAAAGCTCGCCAATAGACAGCACACTTATTCTAATAATCAATAAAAAAAATTATGAAACAAAATCAATCATCTCAAAATTAATTTACATTTATTAGGTACTAATGCCGACTAAATAAATAAATTAGAAAAAAAAAACCATCGCATCACAATAAAGCCCAATAATTATAAAAGCAACAAAAACACATGAAGACAAAACCCACAATTTTCCATTGAAACTGATAAGACTTTAATAATATAGAGAAATTAACTTCCTAAAGCAGAGCACAAATTGAGCGTGCAACAAAAAATGATTCGAAGAACCCATAGACTAAATGTCTTGATCTGCTAAGTACTAGAGCGTTGCCAGCATATAACAACCACACTGAGTAAAATCTAGAAGTAGGTTTCACGACGGGCAAAAAAATCAAGGTAACAATACTTATTCGCCTACAAAATTTGGGGCCATCTCACTTTCCAGCACTGTGCTTTGCCTTAGAATGTGATTGACGGGCGTTCTCATTGTTGAAGGTTCTGAAAGCAAATTAAAATGATTCTAACGTCACTATTATTAATGAATTGAAAACAAGAGGTAAGAGTGGAGAGAACCTACTTGCTGCAGGATTTGCAGGAGATTGAGCCAGTGGATTTAGGAGTCTGCTGCTTAGACTTGTCACTATTTGCGGGAGTCTTTCCTTGTTTAGCAGGGTGTGGAGTTGCAACATGACCACCTTTCTTTCCATCAGCACCTATGATACAGACAAGCATGTTCTTGATAATTAGCACGAAGGTTTCTTGTATGCTGGAGTTTTGGAGCCCCACAGAAACATTGCAATCTTGGTACATTATCATAGACTTCTACCACGCTTTAGTAGGCATTGAAGCATTCTAAGCAAAAATTCAAATGGCTTTGATCATCTATTACTTAGTTTATTTAATGTGTGCCAACATTGGCTACTTGGCATAACATGCAGAAAAAAATCCATGTTCCAATAATACCACGAAGAAAAGTTCAATATTACAAAACATTGAGATATCTACCTGTTTTCTGATTCCCACCGGGAGTAATCAACTTGGCTTTCTTTTCTGGAACAGGAGTTTTGGATGCAGAACCTGCAGGTCTTTTCTTCGCTGCATCAGCCTGCAATAGGTCCATTCATATGTTACAGCAGACACACCTGAATGCCAATGAAAAACAGTGCAATAGCAAAATTACTAACCTTCTTTGGAGTAGCTTCTTCCTCTTCGTCAGAACTCTCATCTCCATCATCATCACTATCGTCCTCCTCTCCTTCAATCATTTCCTGATATACTCAAATCCAAATGAAATCTTACTATCATTTTACACAATAGAAGCACACTAACATATATACCAGTTTTAGTTCAAGTATACAAATATAATCATGCTTTCCGCCAATAGCACGTACCTCATCATCGTCAGACTCATCATCTTCAGAATCATCTTCTGTATCTTCATTGTCTTCATCATCTTCAGTCTTTGGTTTATCATCCTTCTTAGGTTCCTCTATCTTGGTCTTTGCCTTACCAACAGAAGCTTCCGCCTTTTGAGCATTTGGTTTTGCTGCTTTAACATTTGCCGCCGTGTCCAGTTTGCCTTTTCAAGTAATCATGAATAGTAGATAAGAATATACAGATAAAAGAAAGAAAATACAATGTTATTTTAATTCTGTTAAGGAGATTAATCTGTTGTCCCTGTGGCCACTTGCACCTTCAACACAAGTAGATTATATTTGTACGACTATATAACTGATGGGTCATCTTCAGAGGAAAATATAACATTTTAAACTATATTCCCTGGTATTTTATGATCTTCTAGATCTACACTTGGATGATCTTAATAATAATAATAATATCCTTAATTTCATTGATTTTGTAGCTTCCTTTTTTACAATGACACCTACATTTCATTATACGCATAACTAAAAATTTTATTCTCCACAATTCAAACTTAATGTTATGGTTATTTGAATAAAAATATCAATTACCATAATACTATTTGCAAATCAATTATGACAAAGAAGACAATTCGGGCTACAAAAATAATCTCTCTCCATTGAGAACTATACAAGACAATATTAGTAGCAAACTTAAGTAGATCATTTTTTATTTCATTGACTAATGTCTCCCTTTTCTCCTTCAACTCATTGGTCCACCACTAGCAACTATATCATAATTTTTGTCCTTACTGGCACGTCATCATTCAATGGCTGAAAATGATTTGGGTACAAGACTAGACACAATTATGTGAATGAAACACAAGCCACTAGCACTGACAAGATAACAATATGCAAAGCTAGGATCCAACAGCCAAAAAAACTAAAAACATATATAGATTTGTACCATTTGCAGGTGCAGCTAGCAAAATCTCTTCATCAGATTGACTATCTGAAGGTTTATTAGAGAAGGTTATAATCTCAGAGAGCTCATCAAACAAGGAAAGAAACAGAAAGATGGGAAAAGGTGCTTACCAAATGGATCAGACATGGTAAATCCAGAAAACAGAAAGGGCCAGTCAAGGGAATCAAAAATTTAAAACATGTAACATAATTATCGAATAATTTAAAAACATAAGTCAAGGATATTCATCATCCTCTACAAAAGCTGCAGTCTTATAGCCCAAGAAGTGGACACTTGCATGCTTTGAACCATGAGATAGTTCAAATTCTTTCTCAAATACCAAATCATACTGAATTTGGGCACACTTGTCAGCAGATAGAGTTCCTAGCACCAGCTTTTTGTCATCAATTTTTACAAAGACTGATGCACCCTCAGCTCCTTTTTCCTTCTTTACCACTCCTAGAGATATCTAAATAAACCAAGACAACTTTTCATTATAACTTGACTTAGAATAATTCACTATATAACAAAAGCTGATCATGGAACCTGTGAGAGATGCAAATATTTGTTATCTCCGGGATTGACATTGATAGTTTGGCCAGGTTGAACTTCCAAACCTTATAAAATGCAGATAAATCACAACAAGTTTAAAACACAAGTACAGAATGTTTTCATTAACAGAGGCTAAGGGCAGGTGTCACATTTAATGCTGATAAAGTGCCAATTATAAGAGTTACTATTATATTGAGTTGCTAATGGAAGTATATAGAAGGAGACAAATATTCAGAAACAAGACAAGAGGATTGCAATTATCTCAGTAAAAGGGGATGATAAACTAACAAACAAAACACAAAAAACAAACTTGCCAAGCTATATCTGAATAAATGAGGAAGAGTTTGAATAATAATAGCATTGCAGACCTAACAATGTTGTAATTGATTAAAATTTACGTTATAATGATATCATCATTGGAATGTGAAAATTATAGCTATAACATAAAAATGTAAAAAAACACAATAAACAGGAAGAAATGGATAGAAATGTACATTATACATTTATCAAAATCAAACATTTCATTAAATATATTTTGTCAGTAGCTTTAATTTTGTCAATTCTAAAATGGTACTTTCAGGTTGTTACCTCAACTACACTGTCACATTAACCAACCAATTTAGCCAATATCAGAATGATGCATCTTATTGAACTTCAAATTTTAAGCATTCAAATGAGGAAGAATGGAAAAAACGTCTTTCATAATTAAAAATTACATGAATGAAATTCACATTGCATAATTTTTCGTCGTTCCATAATTCAAGCAAAACAATGGGCATGCTGAATTATACTATATGTTAATCTACAATGGCATTTTACATTTGATAACCAACCAGACAATAAAGAAGTCTAAGTCAAAACCACAATAAATGAAATGTGTTTTCCACTCATCAGAATAGAAGAACCAAAATTTTGCGAATTGATTTTTATGAGCTCAAGCCTTTTGACAACATGCTTACATGTGCGCTAATCCAAAATAGTCTAAATAACTCTTGATATTAGCCAAAAGAGAATGAAATTTATTACTTCAAACCCAAAAGAGAACTTACCTACTCATATCTTCTAAGAGCACAAAATTGATTTTTTGATGTGAATTAGTCTAACAGTTGAACCGAGGCCATTTATTATTCAAAATGTCAATAAAATTGAATTTCTCACATCATAAGAAGAATGCCATCGTAGACATAAAATATGGATGACCTCCGTAACGGTACAACTATCATAACACGCAGCTATATACTGGAGTTAAAAAAAAAAAAGGAAAACAAATGGAGCTAAATTTCAAAAACTCAAACAGACATCTTTTTTGTACACGGAAACCTAGTGGAACACTAAACACGCGTGAAGAGGTAGAATTTGCGTAGGCGGGAAAGAAATATGAAGAAAACAGAAATAGTCACCGCAAATAAAAACAGAGCCTATGACCAAAAGATGCTTGACTTCAATCTCAACGAGTATTCCAGGTTTGAGATTTCAGAAATCAAATGACCAGGCAAGTGCCGTCACATACGTGATCAACAGTACAACCGAAACGAACCCATGAACCGAACAGTCTGACCGGAAATCATAAAATACAAGAAGCAATCGGCAAAGAAGATAAGAAATGATTGAGATAAGATAAGATATACCCCAAAACTCCATGACCGTCGGCGGAGTTACGAGAGCGAGAGGAAAGTTTGATAGAGCGGAGGCGAGGACAATGACGGAGAGTGAGAGAAGCGGTGGGGATTAGGGTTTAGGTTCCATGTGGGAATTTATAGGGGACGGAAGCCGGGCGCGGGTCGGGTACCTTTTTGGATCCGAAAACCGCAGTTTTCGGTTCGAATGGTCATGATTTGAAAATGACCGGAATCATAGTTAAATTCCATATTGCCCTCGAAATATTTTGAAATTCCGCATTGCACCCCTTGAAATCATTTTAGTAAAAGAGATCCTAGTACTATAATTATAGAATATGTGCTCTATATTTACTACATTTACTTTATATATATATATAATTCAAATATCTTATTTTTATTATTTAATTAATTTTAAGAATTATCGATTTAATTTCATATAATTTTTTATTAATCCTCAAGAGTAAATCACGAAAACATAGCATAAGTCCCCGCAATCTTCACCGTCCCCATAAGATCATACCGAACTGATACTTTATTCGTGAAAAAAAATCATAGGCTTTTTTCACTATAGATACTTCAGTCCATAATAGTTCATTCAAAATTTTTACTAAATTCAATACTAAATATGTCTATAGAAGATTTAACCGTGACACTCGTACAAAATTACCGTTAATAATAGTTGCACCATTTATAGATGTAACTTTAGAGGGAAAGATCAATCAATACACATGATTTTATATTTTAAAGATATTTTTTTCAATTATCATTTTTAATAAATAAATATATTTATTATAATAAAAAATAATTATGTATATCTCAAATATTTCTCATACTTATTATATAAAAATATATAAATTATAAAATTAATTTATAATTGATCGTCAAATAACTCAAAGTGTGAGAGGATTTTTTTTATGCGATAAGTATTATGAAAATCTAATATATATGCGATAATTAAATTTGAATAAGTATTATAAGTATTTTTTCTCAAATATAATATATATGCGATAATTAAATTTGAATTAATAAATGCATTATGAAAATCTACATATTACTAATTCAATAAATTAAAATGTATATCCTTGCATATAACTCTAATAAGGAAAGTGAAGTTATTAGTTTGTTTATAAAAGAAATAAACTATTTAATTTAATTGATTGATAAACATAAAAGATATAATCAAGCATCAAAGAAAATAAACTAATTAATTTACAAATGTTTAATTTATTATTTGCGCTATTAAACTTTGATACTTTTAATAATATAAATTAAATCGGTCTTTTTCACTAAAAAAAATATGACATAAGAAATTAAGTTTTTTCTTAAGATTTTGAAATTTTCAAATTAATTATGTCTCGCTTCTTCGTCATCGAAGAAAGGCCGTTTTTCAAGATATCAATTGACATAATATTAAAATTGAACTATAAAATCACCTAACAATTAGGAACTAAATCGATAAATCAAAGAAAAAATAATCTCATTAAAAGTGAAAAACTATCCAAAAAAAATAGAAATTCTGTTATTTAAAAAAATATGTATTATTAAAATATGTAATAAAATTCTGTTAAATTTTATTTTATTTATTACAAATGTGTCGATTTTAAATATTTTTAAATTTTAAAATATTTTTGTATTTCTTCCTTTATATCTCAAAATATGAGCAATTTCAATTTTATTTTTTATTTTTTACTTATCCCCACTTCTAAAAAAAATATTTAAAATTTCTTTAAAAAATACTCAAAAACAAAAAAAAACAAAAAACAAAGGCCGTTTTCAAGATTTCATGAAATTTCATAGGGGATATTTGGCAAATTTTATGCGATCCTATTTGGTATTTTTATGGTAATTTAAAAATGCACTTATTAGTTATTTAACCTTTTAAAAATGTATTAAATTTAATTATATCAAAATGCCCATAATAGATGTTTTGGGTGTTTTGACATTAAAAAATGGGAACTATTTAAAAAATAATAAATATTATAGGTATTTTAATTTATTTTTTTTCTATTTTTTTGTGTGTGGTTTAATACAAAGAAGAAATAACGTGTGGTATATTTTGATTAAAGAGAGAGAAAAAATAATTCAATATGGGCACGGTAATGGTATGATGATTAATTTTTTTAATAGATAATTAAAATATTTAAAGTTTGAAGGTTAACTATAATATATTATAAAAAGAAAATCTCTAACGAAAATTAGATCTAAAAATATTATCTATTTGGATGTGTTTTTATTAGCATTTTTTTATTTATCATGATGACCGATGGAAAAATTTCATCGGATCAAATTGATCATGTCTAAAATTAATCGATTTAAAAAATTAAATATCTGTATTATCAAAAATATAATTCAAAATGAATTCGGGAATTTAGCAAAGGTGGCATGTTTGAAAATTTAGCGCATCATACTTTGATAATTTTCAAGGGCGCACTGGCTTTGCTTGGTCTTTCCATTTTATCCCTCCTGCCAACGTTAGCTTTCCACGTGTCACTTTCCAATGCATCTAAGCCACATTTTGAAACGTTTAAATGACTCGAATGCATACAACTTCAACATCTTTCTAACATCCTCTCTTCACATGTACAAATCTAATCTGCTCCCGTGATTTACCTCCTTCGTGTTGGTTCTGAGACGGACTGACGGGGGCGCTGGGGGCGAACGTTTCGCCATGTACAAATCTAATCTCTTCTTTGTTAAGTCATCGAGTGCAAAAAAAATTGATCGGCGAGATCATCCCACACCAAAAGTGTTCACAAGTGTCTTCTTGTGTCCCTCTCAGGCAACAACAACTCACTTAGGATTTCCAACAAAATCCACATACCGACCTGGTTTGACTCTCTGCATTTGAGTTTAGAGTTTTGTTTGCCGTTTATACTTTCGCTTCAGAATGATATAAGAATATGTGACAGGTGTCTCGACCTCTAGTTCTTGATCATCCACAAAAATATGTATCATGAACATTGATTAATTTTTAGTGCATGTGTTTGTCTCTTATGAGTTTGGATGTCATTGTTTTTAACTAATCCACTGATTTGTTGAAGTCTATAGTTTTATTACGAGTTAGGATGTAAATTTCGTTGGATTTCAAAAAACACTATTATTGTGCGGAATATATTCAAAGTAATATGTATTTGGATTTGGAAAACCTACATCGATATAAATTGGTTGTTCAGCAGCGCCGACAAGCCTGAATCCGGATACTCCCACGAGCCACGGGTACTAGCAGATGAATTCGACCGAGCTCTTCTCCATCACCAAAGTGGCGACAGATGTGACCAAGTCCACCTTCGGTGGCGTCGTTGACAAGGTCGATGTCTGCCACCGCTAGAGCAACCTCCGACTTACTCGAGTGTTGTGTCTCACTACACGAAAATCGAGGAAAGTAGTTACAAAAAATATATGGAGTAGACAAAGACGTATCTGAAACAGTACCGCAACACCGATGGTTCAGCCCCTGTCGCTCCAAAGACGGAGAAAGCAATAACAAATACTAAAGAAGTAGGAGTTGCTGCTGCCTCGAAGACAAAGGAAGCAGATGTGGAATCAAAGGAAGTAGAAGCAGAGGAAACTCCATGATGACTCCGACAAGCTCAATCTAGAGGAGGTGGCTTCGAAGTAGAGACGATTCTTTAAAAGGCTGGACTATGGCTCATGACAATCCTTATATAAATCTGTCTATAGTGATTTTAATTTTTTTTTAACATTAACAAGGAAGATATCATGGATCTATTTGTTTACATGATTGACATAACACATAACGATTATCAAACAGTCTTCTTTTGATATTTTCTTGGATATGCAAGATATACAATATATCTGTGTGATATATTAATTAATATATTTCAAGATTGTCAAAATCATCTAATATCCACGAGATCTAAAGGAATCTTATATGTACTAGAAGTAAATAAGACATAAATAAATATATACAAAATGTACAATTTGTAAGATATTAAAATATTATCATCTACTTTTTACTCTATGAAAATAAAATTTAATTAATTTCTTTATTTTTAATCTAGTAGATTTTTTTTTAGAAGTGAGTAAGAAAGAAGTCACCAATGTTTTATTTGAATTTATAGGAACTGAAGCACTTCGATATTATCTTCTGCAATATATTTTCTGCAGACCAAAATGAAAAAAATATTAAAATTTCCAAACAATTTGATTTTACTACTTATTATTCCGTGCTTAAGTTTCATAATTGAAAACTATACCTAAGAATCTAAATATTTAATCTCAATTTTAAAATATATTGACTAATATATCATGAATATATTGCATATCTAGTTTGTCCAATAAAGTATTGTTTGATAATCATCACGTATCAATCATGTAAATAAATAGATATCCATGATGCATTTCTTTGATTATGGATGCTATAAAAATTTTTTTTAAGTGATTTAACATATTGTTCTGATGTAGTTTCTGTCAAACATTAATTGAGCCTATAATTTTAAATATTAAAATTATTAACAATCAAATTTACACTGGTGGAAGTTTTCTAAATCTATATGTATATTTTCCTGAATATATCCTGCACAATAGTAATATTATTTTAAAATTCAACAAAATTTATATCTTAACTCATCAATGAAATTATAAATTTCAATAAATTAGTAGGTTAGTTAAAAACAACAACATTCAAACTGAGATAAATATTAAAAACTAAATATGTCCATAATGCATACTTTTGCGGATGATAAAGAATTAGAGACTGAAATACCTATCACAACTTGCGCTATTTTGAAACGAAAGTATAAACGATAAATAAAATCTTAAAACTGAATATAAAAATTAAATCATGTCGATATGTGGATATTGTCTAAACCCCTAAGTGAGTTATTGCCACACGAGAGGGACACGAAAAGACACTTATGAATGCTTTCGGTGTGGGATGATTTCACTGATCGGAATTTTGCCTTTGGCGACTAAACATAAAAGAGATTAGGTTTTCGGAGGGGAGGACTGAGGAGGAAGAAAGATATTGAGCTTGCATGCATTCGAATCACAAAAATTATTTTATAATTTAAATGTTTCAAAATATGGCTTGTGAAAACTAATATTGATGAGAGGAATAAAATGGATAGATTAAATAAAATTAATATAATTTTTTAATAATTATCAAAGTATGATGCGTAATAAATTATTTCTCGGGGGAGTATACCTAAATTAAAGAATACTAACTTCTGGATAAATTTATTATGAATATTTTTTAATTTATCGATAAACTTTTTTTTGCTCATCCACACAAACTAATGAAATCCTGATTTTTTTTGAAATCCTATTGTTATTTGGAAATCGCCCACGTGATCGTCTTCCATGGCTTCTACTCTGCTTCCTCTTCTCCTCTTCCTCGCCGCCTACGCCGCCGCCAATCCCGCTGCCGCAGCCGCCTGCTTCTCTTCCATATTCAGCTTCGGCGACTCGGTCTCTGACACCGGAAACTACCTCATATCATGTGGCGCCACGCCCGACCCCGTCGGACACCCGCCTTACGGCGAGACCTTCTTCCATCGCCCCACCGGCCGCTGCTCCGATGGCCGCCTCATCGTCGACTTCCTCGGTAAAATTATCCGTCTTGATCTTGATTTAAATAGACCCAATTAATTCCGGATTTTCCCCCATTTTATGCGCAGCGCAAGCACTTGGATTGCCTTTGGTGCCGCCGTATCTCTCCGGGGAGACCTCGCTGGAGGGAGCTAATTTCGCCGTCGCTGGTTGCACTGCGCTCGACAACGACTTCTTTCGATCGCTAGGGTTGGAGATTTCATGGGGAAATTACTCCTTGGGAGTACAAGTGGAGTGGTTCCGGCAGCTGCTTCCCTCGATCTGCTCCTCTTCCTCAGGTCAAAATTCGATCTTTTTGCTCGATTTCGATCGATCATACGCCGTATTTTTATCTCTCCGAGATCACAAAAATCGAATTTTGCGACGCAGAGTGCCGAAATCTCATGGCCAATTCTCTGTTCCTCGTCGGAGAAATCGGCGGCAACGACTACTGCCACAGTCTCCTCCAAGGACGAGCAGTGGAGGAGGTCAAAGCCTTCGTCCCCGACGTGATCTCCGCCATCAGCTCCGCCATCACGGTATGCACAACTAACTCGATCAAATTTCATTCCAAAATCTAAACTTTGATTCGATTTTTAGGATCTGATCCGACTCGGCGCGAGAACGCTGGTGGTTCCCGGAGGCGTCACGTTCGGTTGCATCCCCATTTTCCTAGACCACTTCCGGAGCAACGATGCCGGCGACTATGAGCCGGAAACAGGGTGCCTCAAGTTCCTGAACCGGTTCTCAGAGCACCACAACGAGCTGCTCTTGCGCGAGCTGAACCAGATCCGGAAAGAAAATCCCGACGCCACCATCATCTACGCTGACTACTACAACGCGATGGTGGCCATCTACCGGAACCCTCGGCGCCACGGTGAGTGTCGGTTCGATCGATCAATTCGACGGAGTCGACGATAATTCCACTGATTTGCTCGACGACGGTGTAGGATTCAGCAGGAGCCCTCTGGTTGCGTGTTGCGGCGGCGGCGGAGAGTATAATTTCAACGCGTCGGCACTGTGCGGAGACGAGGCGGCGGCGGCGACAGCGTGCCGCGACCCGGCGGAGCACATTAGCTGGGACGGCCTGCACTTAACCGAGGCTGGTTACCGGGCCATGACCAGCGAGTTATTGGGCCGATGGACCGAGCCATCGTTGGCCCAAATTTGCCCCCAAATCGACGCCAATTTCTCGCAGGGAATCCACGCTTCGGTTTAAGAGCTTCGGGCCATGAATAATAATAATTAATATGACATTCGATATTAAATTATTGTGCCGATATGAAATAGATAATTATTTTCAATGTGTAATACCTAATATAAAATACTGTTATAGTAGCAATTTAGTAATTTTTCCGACTGTTTAAGAGTGATTTTGATTATTTTATATTGATTTTGATAATTTTTAAATAATTTTGATTACCTTGATAAAAATTATTTTGATATAATAATATTTAAAATTAAGGGTTCAAATTTTTTAAATTTAAGATTTAATTATAAACTGCTTAATAATTATTACATATTTAATATTCGAATTTCAGTTACGATTTATTATAAAAAAAAAATCTAGTGAAAAATAGATTTAAGAATGTTAATTATTTGGATGAATCGTCATTAACATTTTTCGATTTATTCCGGTGATCATTGAAAAATTTGTATAGGACCGAATCGATCGTTTCAGATTTAACGTTATCCGACTTGATTAATCATTTTTTTACTTAATAATTATTACAATGTTAAAAATTATCTATTTAACACTTAATCAAACTGAATTATAAAGCCATTATAAATACATCATAACAAAGTAACTTCGATAATGACTTCTATCCATTATAGAAGTTTATACATTACAGTAGCTATTATTTAATAGTTAATACGTTGGAATAAGAGACATTTTCAGGATAATATTACTGGCATCCTTTTGATTATTTTAGAAAAAAATACCTTTTTTTTTTGATGATTTATAAAATTTAAGATGCTTTGTTTTTTTTTTGCCTAATAAAAAATACAAGCGTTTTTTTTTAATTCCCAGTATTATACAAATGTAATACTCTTGCTCATAATGATATCATATCACATAACCCACAGATTAAAAAAACAAAGATTAGCAATAATTAGATTTTATTGTTTAAATAATAATTATTTATAACTGAGACTGATGGTTTGTTTCACAGAAGTTTCATTGCATGAAGATGGAGCATGATGACTGAACATGATCTGAGTTCAATTTAACTCTGTTGGTTGTATCTACCAAACACCAACAGATTCATCCATCTTTCCATCCATACTGCTAAAGCTAGTAATCACTAAACCGATAGAAACATCGACAGAGTAAGCACGATCGAGCAGGAGGAAGCTCGAGCAAGCATATGAAGCTTCTTACTCCCTAGGCCGAGCGAGCCAGAGGGAGCTCAAGGCGCGAAGACGCGAGAAGTAATCACTTATGGCGAGGAATGCCCGAGCAGACTGTCTGATAGTCAATATCCGATGCATTTGTTGTAAGGTTTGCTGCCTCAGATTGTCAGCCTGGAAAAAGTTATCGAAATCGATAATGTGGAAAGCTTCTGAACTAGAACACTAGACTAGTTCCAACTTATAACAGACTTCATGGCTTTACCTGGCGAAGAAAGTTCTCGAGAGTACCGAGTTTCCCCATAGCCATAGCCATCTGACCCATGTAATTTGCTACATTTCCGGACGATCCCGGGGGACCGAGAGACCCAGCCAATGTTTCGGCTAGGGACTGCTGCAAGGCCTCCATCCCTTGGGAGAGGGCATCCTCAGCCTGCTGTGATGACTGCTGGAGATTGCATAACCCCATCAATTGCTGCTCGGTTAGAGGTTCGAGCTGGTTTGCAAGTAACTGCAGCATCATAGCACACTCAATTAAACAATCGAAAAAGAGCTCCAATTCAAATGCATACCTTTAGAAGTTCAGATGATCGGAAACCCCCAAGCCATAGGAAACATCTTTCAGCCGGTGTCTTCCACATTCCCGATAATATGTGAAAGACGTCTGCCTTCGCGGCAACACCCTTGAGCCTAAAGATTTCCTCATAGTGTGCCATGATACTATCAACAGTAACGCGTAGGTCGTTTTCACTAGCATGAGCATTGACCGCTGCTCTCAGTTCATTTGTCTGTCGGTTATGTTCTTCGAGCCATCGTGCATATTCAACATCAAAAGCCAATGCCCCTGCAGCAATGATTTAACACCCCATGATCATAAGACTCAATTGAAATAAATTCAACTAGATTGACTAGTTTTGGCACAACTTTAAGTCACAATATCAGTTAAGGATAGTTTTTCGGTTTGAGTTACATGGATAAGGCCAATAGCGATTTAAATCAGATCAAACTGTCACGCATAAGGAAATTACCATTCCCGTTCATGCTATGTGATTGATCTCCTGAGCTAGAGATGAAAATACCCTGCAAAGGATCCATATTACATATGACCCATATGCTTGTGGAAAAAAGACCTCGATAGGACCGAGACGAAGATGCTCAGAACGGACAATACCTGCTGACGAGCTCTTTGAAACTCCTGCTCAAGTTGGGTCAGCTTTACTCTACTGCTCTCTAGTTGTTGTACATAAGCCTTGTAGCAAAGGAGAAAACAGGTTAATTCCCAACAATAAAGAAAGAAGTTACATGTTTGTGCAATTTTCTATCGCAGCCAAATTGCGGCGCAAAAAACTTGTAACAAGGGCATAGACAACAAACCTTTTTCCTTAGCCTACTCTTTCTGGCAGCTTCACGATTTTGCGCAAGGCGACGAAGAGTCTGTGCAGAAAAACCAAAGAACATATAATGGATAGTGTGCAACTTGGACTAATTATGTGGAAATTAACAGATAATTTGAACATATTATTACCTTTTGATCGAGTGTTTTGTCTTTTGACCTATCACTAGAATCAGAAGCTCCAACAGCAGCAAGTTGACCATGTTCGAACTGCAAATTTGGAGAGATATCAAAAAAATTTCAATAGCTAAAAAGTAAACTCCTTTTAATCTTATCAGGAAACCAAAGAACAACACATTGCCAATATTATAGTGTAGCAATTAATTCTCATAACCATGAATTCAAATCCTATGACGATCATTCATCAAACTATTGACAACTTGTCAATATGAAGTGATCTATAGTTAGAACTAGAAAGGGGAAGTTGATGAGGATGGTTTTATATGAGTGTATCGGTAAAGACGTAGAGCAAACTACTATGGGGAATCTGTGTGTTGCATCCACGAAAGCATGCTATTTCCTTGTGTCTATAAGCAAAAAATGAGGAGAGGGAGAGATGAGTATGAGATGGTTTGTTGGATAACTCAACCACTAGTAAGAGTAAATAAAGAGTTAAGGAAATCTGAACATAAGAATGAAGCTATGCCACTTAGAATAATTCCGTTAATATTCAAAATAATAATTTAACTGCGGTTACAAATAAAAATACAAAATAGACCATGTTGAGAGTTACTTGACATACCCTACATACTCATACATATGAGGTATGGACAGAGGCATTCACCCTATATGAACTCGTAGAGGGCAGCAAAAGTAGGTCTAGAGAAAGGAAAAATATACACTGAAAAGAAGAATACATGAAACTTTCTTATCCTTTTAAGGAATGACAGTACACGAGAAAGAAATCTAAGTTTGGATGATGCAAAACATAATCCATGACGGAAATTAATGAATCTCTATTTGAAAAGCAAAAGAGCAAAGAAATTACCCTCTGATCTTTCTCATCAGTGTCCACATCTGTGGAGGTATCTGTCCTGGGACTACCATCTGCCATCATGGCAAAAGTGTCCACTGGGAAATGTGACTCGGTAGCTAACCCTTCTTTTGTAGTGCCAATGACTCAACAGTAGGCAGTGGAAATGTTTATGCCAGTAGAAACTCCTGAAATCGGGAACCGAAAATAAAGTGGAACTAGCTGGATGAATATAAAGCAGTAGTACAACTATGTGGGATCATGCTTTACCAAGAATACCTGATCGAGAAGGATCAAAATGAATGGCTTGATTAGTCATACAATTAGTTGCCACATCTGCATAAATGGCAAAGCATGAAAATGAAGCAACGACGTAAACTCCAAATTATTTGATATGCACATGTATCCTACAACCACTCAAGTCCACTGCTAAGAGATAAAACTAGATGCTAATTCATTTTCAGATTTACATGCAATACACCAATATTTAAGCATCCCAAACTGTCTTCCTTAGAACCAAATAGAAAATTGTATGTAAAATTAAACCAAACTAACTTCTTTCAACTCTCCAATGAACAAGAGTTAAGATTTCTACTCGTCAATGAACAAGACTTAACATTGATGCAGTAATATGGTCCCATGTATTGCACAATCATAATAATCTAAGTAATTATAAAAGAAAACAAACATTAGCCGACACAAATTACTTGGCTACTAGACAATTGAATGACAGAAAAAGATAATTATACAAAAATCATTCATGTCCAAGTCAATAGTAGCACTAGCAAGATACCACAAACTATTTGAGAACAAATACTGTACTGTATTATGAATTCTAACTTGGTAAAAGACTCTAGATAGTTCTTTTGTTGGGTTTTAGCGAATGAAAAGAGTATTGAGAAATTATATTGAAGTGATAAAGGATATCTATGATATAGTAGCCAGTAGTGCTAGAGTTATCAAGAATGTATGAAATGATTTGCTTAAAAGTTCACTCAAGAGTCAGCTTTAAGGTCTCATCTTTTTAACACCAATACTAAGATGAACTTCCTGTCATACTGAAAATACACATCCTCTTTCACAGAAACATGATCAACTATGGTAATAAATGATTTTTCGGTCTTTATAAATACAAGAAAACTCTGACTCAAAGAAAAAAAAAGAAGATGATTTTTCTCACATCTAATCTTGTATGATTGTTAGATAAAGTTAGTAGATGCATATTTTAGTGGCAACAACTTCACAAAGATTCATTACCAATTAAACTGTTAAGAATCTCTTTCTCTTTCAAATGGTCTGGTAGAAACATCTATTCTACTTGCATGCTCAAATATCCAACCCTTTAGAAAAACTAATGGATCAGAAACGCCAAAAACTCAGCGGACAAACGGATTGCAAGGCACAGTTCCATTCCAGAAACAGGTTCGACTACTAGTCTAATACTAGTACTTCACGTTATCAAGTAGTGGTGGATTGCAGGAGCCAAATAAACCTAAAAGCAATATGTTTCGAGAGGAGGAAAAAAGAAGAAGAAGAAGAAGAATAAAGCATCTAAAGATTATGCACATACATGTTCTGAAGCGCCGTAAAAGGTTCTCAGAATCAAAGGCCGCAGTTGGCTTGCCATCTTCCCTGTATCGGCATCGAGGAGGAACAACCCAAAAGAGCACCTTCAAAGTCTCGATTTTTCTAACGCCATAAAGCTACCACAGCGTCGAAAACGAGGAATCCAAAAGCTTCTCTTCCAGCGGCGAAAGAAGATCTCCCAAAAAATTACAAAGCAATAGCGATCCCCAAACACTTGTCCGTACGCTGAAAGGGAGAGTACAAACGACACCAGTCCGAAGGGGGATATTTGCGAGGAGCTCCAACAACAAAATCAAATCCTGCTGCTCCTCGCGATCCCGGACGAATCAGCCACAAAGGCGAGATCTTGGGAGTGCATGGGACGAAGAAGACGCAATTCTGGCTCCAAAACCCTAGATTTGCGATGGACGGCCGAAGAGGAACAACTCCCACTCCTCTTCGCTGCTATTTCTGCTGCTCCAACTACAACTTTGACTCTATTTTCTTCAATCTCTCTCTATCTCTATCTGGTTCTTAAATCATTTCACAAAAGAAATTCGAAAATTTTCTATTGGAAAGAGATTGAAAATTTCGAAAATTGCTGACGCTGGAGCGCAATCAAATCTGGAGCCGTCGTTTCGTCGAAGGAATGCTTCTTGTTTTTTTTTTTTTTTGAGGGGGGTTATTTTTAGTTCTTAGTTCTTAGTTTGACCGTTGACTTACTAATTCAGTTTTTTTTTCAAATAATAATTTCAATTTTTTTATAAAAAACAAATTAAATCTTTTTTTTTTGCCCCATTTATGAATTAAAAAATAAATAATAATTCAATTTCTACGAGGATCCACAGCGTGGCGACGGCGCTAACCACCTGGGGCCCACATACCTCTAACCCAGTTTACTGACTGAAGCTCGATGATTATTGGCTACTTCCAGTGGGACCCAACGTAAATTTGGTCAAACTTTAGCTTGTTAATTGGATACAGCAAAAAGACAATTTTGCCCTTATACCCTGTCCGTTTTACCTGCCCAAAAGGCAAGGACAAATCCGACTTTTCCCTTCTTCTTCATCCCTCACAGAGGGAAAAAAAAACTTGCAATGACAATGAAATCTGAGGACGCGGGTCCCACATACCTCTCACCCAGTTGGCTGACTGAAGCTCGATGGTGATTGGCTACTTCCAGTGGGACCCAACGTAAATCTGGTCAAATTTTATCCTGCTAAGTGAAGAAAGCAAAAAGACATTTTTGCCCTTGTACTCTATTCGTTTTAACCGCACCAAAAGGCAAAGGCAAATCCGACTTTTCTCTTCCCTTGTTCTTCATCCCCAGAAGAAGAAAAAAACATCAAATGCGATGTAACCTGAGAGAAAGCTAACACAAACAAGAAACACCTTCAAATTGAACGACATCTCTTCTCCATCTTCCCTTTTCCTCATTCCCCACGATTGAAGAGTCCAATTTCATATTTTCGTTTTACATAATAAAATTTATCTTCCATACACCGATATTTAGCTTCTCCTCCTCGAACTGAGTCGAGCATGAATCAGAACACCTCCTCTCCTCTCCTTCCTTCCTCTTCTCTTTCTTCTTCCATGATCCGATCAAATAACTACGTCCCTTCTCTTCTTGGTCAGCGGCTCGGGGTTCCCTTTCCGCATCATCGCCGCGAACTCCTCGTAGTTTATTCTTCCATCCTGCATCAGATTCACAATCCAACTCCAGTCATTCTTCTCATCATCATCATCATCATCATCTTGTTTTGCTAGTCACTTTTTGCCTCTACTTACATTGTCCACATCCGCTTCAGAAATGATCTCTTTGATCTCCTCTCCGTCGTAGAGGTCCTTCTCCTTCAGAGCTTGCTCAAGTTCCTCCTTGGTGATGTAACTACATCGAAAGCAAAATTGTCGGTCAGAGTTCTTCGGGCTTATCGAGTTGTTAATTTAGTCGAAACTTGCCCGCTGTTATCCTTATCGAAGTACAGGAACGCCGTGTAGAGATGCTCTTCTCTGTCCATTCTGTTCATGTGGACTGTGGCTGTGATGAACTCCTCGTAGTCGATGGTTCCGTTGCCGTCCGCGTCGGCCTGAATTGGGCGCAAAGGATTCAGGGTTCAGGGTATGTGAGATTAGAATGCAACTAGAACTCACAGCTTCCATTAGCTGTTTGACTTCGAATTCGGAGAGCTTTGTGCCTTGGGAGGCAAGCCCTTTCTTCAGTTCTTCGAGAGTTATCGTTCCGCTGTTGTCGGAATCCATGTTCTTGAACATTTCCTTCAGCCCCTTGATCTCTTCTTCAGACAGGCATCCTGCTATCACCTGTAACCACAATAGATGAATTGGTAAAATCTCAGTATCTGATACATGAAGCCAAGAAATTTACCCTTAAAGCAGCCTTCTTGAATTGGTTCATCGCTCGGAACTGCTTCAATCGATTGAGAACCGCGTTATCGAGCGGTGTATCGGGTGCTTCTCCATCTTCTTTGATCCAAGGATGGTCTACATTTCAAGTTCATCAGTGTATCATATCCGAATCTCAATGAAATTGAGAGGAAAAAAGAAAGAAAATCATACTCAGAACTTCAAAGGCAGTTAATCTCTGTTTGGGATCCAAATGCAGCATCTTGTTAACGAGATCTTTAGCTCCAGGCGAAACGACAGACCATGGATCGCTGGAAAAGTCAACCTGCCCTCTCAGAATAGCATTGAAGATCCCCTGTTCAGTTTCTGTTTCGATAAATTCTTAGATTTGTTTCCTGAAAAAGATAAAAACTGATAAATATCGAATAAAGATTATCAAAGTACCTGCCCAAAAAGGAGGAACTCCACAGAGAAAGATGTAAAGCATGACTCCGATGCTCCAGATATCTGCTTCTGGACCATATTTTCTCTTGAGGACTTCAGGTGCTATGTAATATGCACTGCCAACGATGTCCTTGAACACCTCGCCTGTTCATGAGAAATCTGAAGAACTTGATCAAAAAGATTTCTTTTTTGTGTTTTTTGGGTGTTTATGGGGAGGAGACGTGGTGTTTTGATTAAAGGAGGGAGCTTGACCTTGCTTGAAGAAGACGGAGAGGCCGAAGTCGGTAGCTTTGAGGGGGGAGTCGTCGTCCTTGTTGAGGAGGAGGAAGTTTTCGGGCTTGAGGTCGCGGTGGATGACGCCCATGGAGTGGCAGGTATGGACGATCTGGACGATGGTGCGGAGGAGGGAGGCGGCGGCGCTTTCGGTGTAGTGGCCCTTGGCGATGATGCGGTCGAAGAGCTCGCCGCCGGCGCAGAGCTCCATGACGAGGTGGACGGAGTGCTTGTCCTCGAAGGCGCCCTTGAGCTCGACGATGTTGGGCTGGCCGGTGAGGTGGTACATGATCTGGACCTCACGCCGGACGTCCTCGATGTCCTCCTGGTTGGTGAGCTTTCGCTTGGCGATGGTCTTGCAGGCGAACTTTTTCCCGGTGGCCTTGTGGGTGCAGAGGTGGGTGACTCCGAACTGGCCGCGGCCGAGCTCCTTGCCGACAGAGTAGGTGGCTCGGACGTCCTCCATGGGGCGGCCGAGGACGGGTCCGATGGGGGCAGTCGGCTTCGCGGTCGGGACAGGGGGCATCTTCATGGGAGAATCGTTATTGCTATTGTCGCCATTGATGTTATTGTCGTCGCCGGCCTCTTCGGGCGGCGGGGAGGAGTTCGCCGGAGCCTTGGTGAAGCAGTTGCCCATGGAGGAGGGAAAAGGCCTACCGGAGGCGTCGGAGAAGAGATTGCATGAGGAGGAAAGTTTTGGTGGTGGGGAAGGAAAGTTTTGGAGGTGACAGAGAAGATTTAGGAGGAAGGGAAGTTGGGATGGAGGTGAAGAGATATTGGCGGGAACCAACTGTTTTTTTTTTGTGAATAAAATCCTAACCGAAACGATAATTTGTATTTTTCTCATAATAAAAATTTAACAAAAAACATTATTTAAATTATTTTACTTTAAGAAAAAAAATCCTTTTTTATAAATTATTTAGTTCCTAGAAAACTGGACACTGGATTTTGCAGCTCGAAAAGTTTCTATAATTAGTTCATCGTCTTCTACCAAAAGACAAAGAGATTACTAAAATTAGTAGAAAAAAAAACTCGCTATTTTGAGCTGCTCTTATCTTGTTTCCCGCCTCTCATCATCTATCGGTGGAAAGCCAGTGAAACTTAAAGAGCATATTTAGATAAAAACATAAACTGTAATCATATTTATATCTTTTAGGAGGCATGGATTATCATTTAATCATCGGTATTTTACTGAACCGTATAATTAAATTTCAGTATTATTTAAATCATATACATAATTTTTATAATATCTAATCACGGATGATTTTTTTTTAAATATCTCTTCTTTTTCTCAATAAGTTCATCAATTAGTTTTTGGACAAAACTAATTGATAGATCTAATGAATTTTGAATTTTTTAAAATCAAAATTAATATATTTTTGAAAATTTCTTTAATGTTTATATCTTTGGATTTAAATTTAATAATGTAAATTGAGATCAATAAATTAAATTGAGATAATATTTCTAAATTTTTATTTTATCAATTTAAATTTTATTATTTTCAATTTACGCTACCAAATTTAGATATAAGTACATAAATAAATAAATATATTAAGAACATTTTTTAAAATATATTGATTTTGATTTGAAATGATTCGAAGTTTTCTAAATTCATAAATCAATTTCGAACGATGAATCTATATTATTTAAAAATTTAATATTTTTGAATCAGGATAGTTATAAAAATTCATTGATGGTATTAATTAGTGAATATTATTATCATATATCTTATAATAAATTTATGATAAATTTTATTAATTTTTTATAAATTTATAAATTTATTGTTTTGTTATCGAATTTAAATTTAAGAGTATAAATATATTAAGAAGATTTTTATGAATATATTAATTTTAATTGGGAGGTCGAAATGAACTTAGAGAGAAAAAGAAATATTTTAAGAATATGATACCTAATTTGAATATTATAAAAATTGGATAGGATAATACTGAAATGTACACATGCTTTCAGTAAATCTTTTGGAGCGAGAAAGACGTCACCTTAGCTGTTTTTTAAAAAATATTTTATATTTTTTTAAAAGGAGATAAATATGTTTTTTAAAAAATATTTTATATTTTTTTAAAAGGAGATAAATTACGGTAGATATGAAAGCTCGAAGTCTTCCCTGGCGAATCCTTTGTTTGTTTATCAATCAGTTGACTTAATTCGTTGACGAAGTCCAAATGGACCCTTCCATGGCGAAGACCTATTCGCCTACCTATCTTCCATGGCTGACCCATTCGCTTCCGTGGGCGCAGCCAGACAAAACTGCGACTTTCGAAGCTCTGCTTCATGGCGGAGCCCTCGATGGCTTCAAGCGACGAGCTTATCCCCCGGCGACGCTGCTGATGATTATGCTTCCTCTTCCCCGCCTTTCCTTCGGTTGCTCCGCAAGGGATCCGGCGGGTTCCAGGGATGGCGGAGAGCGGTGGCGGACGGTGGAAGGTACGGCCGGTGCGCTGTCCCAAGTGCGACGATCTCCTCCCCGACCTCGCTGATTTGACGGCCCACCGCTGCCGTGGTCGGTCTGCTACTTTCAGAGGTGAAAAAGATGCCTTTCCTTTCCCGGAAAAAAAACTAGTGTTTAATAAAAATGCGATTTTTACGGTAGACTCCCCGTGGGAGAGCAATTCCACAGGACTCAATTCGAGAGAAGAACAAGGTAGATTAGGGTTGAGTCCAGATGCCGCAAGTAGAAGAAGACCTGTCTCCAGATCGGACGATGCTGTGCTGGCATTCTGCCGAATGCCGCCGGAAGATAAAATGAGGTCCAAGAAGACGAACCAATCTCGCATTCATGAAGCTGAATTCCCCAGTAAAGACTCGTTGCTGCTTCTGCGGCAGCTCGATGAACTAAGGGACCATATCAGTAGATCATCTGAGTTTGTGGGAAAACCGATTTGGAAGATGCCTGTACCGACTGAACGGCCGGTCTGGTATTCCAGTCGATCGCCGGAGTTTACGAGCAAGCCAAGGGAAAGAGTGGGAGTGGCTGGAGCCTATTCTTCAGGTTTGAATAACAATCATGGAATATCAAGGAAGGAGTATCCCCATGGACAATTTGATGCAGATCACCGAAAATATAAGCTATTGCGAGAAAGAGTTACTCCCCGCCCGATCACCGATGAAGAACACAATGAAAAAGTGGCAATTGCTGCAACCTCCAAAATGAAGAGATTGAATCCTTGTCAAGCTTTCGCCGGCGCAACTCCTTTTGTGATATGCTCTAGCTGCTTTGAGCTACTGAAGCTGCCTCAAGTTATTCTTCTCGTGTCAAAAAAACTTAGCAAATTGCGATGCGGTTCGTGCTCGGAGGTGTTCTGTATTGAACTTACTGGAAATAGGCTCGTCGTGTCTTCCTGTTCGACTATTCCTGAAGCCATTGCCAGCTCCCATGTCAAAGTGAACCGACATGAGCGATATACAGCACAAACTAATGCGAAATCAGATGATTCTTCGATTTCTGAAGAACATGGTGTCCCATTTCAAATTATTCTGTCAACAGATGGCAATAGCTCTCATTTGACATCTAGCCGCGAACTTATGGAACGAGAAAGTATAGATTTAACCTATCCAGAGAAGTTGAAGGGGATTTCAGTGGCTTCTGATAGGTCCGAACTTGTAGAAAACCCAGACAGCATAGTCGTATCAGATGTCGCAGATTTACCGATTCAGGACAATTTAACTTTCTCCTTATCCAGCCCGAAGGGCATTTCTGAATCTGGTAGCAAGAAGGAACATTCTGATGAAGAAGTAACAATCTCCAGCAGTGATAAGTTTGATCAGAGTTACGAAAAGGGCGAAGCAATAACTGAGATTGATCTATCAGTGAATGACTATTCCATTTCCTCTCAGGATTACCATGGTATAGAGAAACATCGAAATCAAGCATTTATTGACAAGACCGACGATTCATTAGTTCTAAATACAAGCCTCATGGATACACCTCGAATTCATCTGCCGGCGAGAGATAAAAGATCTCAAATTTGGGTTAATGGCCATCCAATTCCTGATCACTTAGTTTGGAAGGCTGAAAAAAAGGCCGGAACCATCGCTCCCGGAGAATATTGGTAAACTACATCCACTACTCTCATGAACTGTACATGAAAATTTATGCCAATAGCGAACTTAAAACCATGGTGAATGAACAATAGGTTTCGTTGCAATTTTCGTAGTTTTTGTTAATATTCCATGCATAACTATCAGATTGTTACATGATCAATTCTGTCAAATAGAGATACCAAAAAGCTGCTTAAGATGTTTACTGAGGATGACCTTTTGTTTTTAGGAATTACATTTTAAGATCATCGGTTAGTAGCATAGCTTGTGACTACTATTATTTTGTATAGTTTTGTTTGGTTTCCTTGTAAAAGTATACTCTCTGAATTAGTATCTGCCATATGGTCAAGGTATGATCGATACGCTGGATTTTGGGGTGTCATGGGACAACCGTGTCTCGGGATAATTCCTGTAAGATGAACTCAAGTCTCTGTCGATACATCACCTTTTAGCAGTTTTTCAAACTCATTAGTGAGACATGTTGATTTTGTTCAAACTTGCAGCCATTTATAGAAGAGTTTGACTATCCTATGTCGAAGAGCTGTGCCGGCGGGAACACTGGTGTCCTCTTGAACGGGAGAGAGCTTCATAGAAAAGATCTCAATGTGCTGGTTAGTCGAGGATTTCCACTGTCAGCTGGTCGATCTTACCTTCTTGATTTTTCGGGGAATCTTTCTGCCGAAATCTCTGGTGTACATCTGGCTAATTTTGGGAAGCTTGCACCGACGTAAGTTCTTGTGCTACATTTACATAAACTCAATATATTCTTCGTCCATTTTCTCTAAATCCCTCGTAAAGTATCAGAAAAAGAGTTCAAATGCATGATTGCAAGACCAGAGTCTCACAAACTATTACTATTAGGGAGAAATGAATGAACATACTAAATCAAATACCTTTTAGAAAAGTAGTTATCAAGCATTTTACTTAAAAATATCAAAATTTTCTTCGAGTAAACAAAAGGCAACAGGCCTACCAGATGTTATGAATTGTTAGTTTCAGGACTTGTTCTATATTGCTCCTTGAGGAGTACTTCACTTCCCATTCATGAACCATCTGAACTTCTCTTGGCACTGGACTCTTCTCATTACTTAAGTCTTCCATCTTTTCGACAGAGTGGAGAAGATGGGACGGGGATTTGGCATGATAGATCCAAGTTCCACTGTGAGATAGACAAGCTAGAAGAGCATGTTGATTTCTCAGCAACAATCGGAGACAGATTTATCGAGCAGGTGTTTTGCATGGTTTCTGGCTGAAAGAAAGCTACCTAATGACCCTGTTTCCCCTTGAGCTTCTTAAAGCTACACAAGAAACAGAATCACAAATCTTCAATCATCATTTGGATGCAGATCAATAGATTGTTCTGCCCTGTTGTTTTGATACTTGGCATAGTAAATGAATATGATTATATAAATGTTAAACTTTTGATCGTGCGATTTGATATTTTGAATAGCTTTAATAGCACTGAAATAATAATGTTTTTAGTTACCATATGCTTTATGACAAGCAACCTCCTTCAAATGTACTTAATTATTGAAACTCTTCCAGATTGAACTTGAAAGTTATACGCAAGGAAAAGCAGCATAAAATGAAGTGGTTGCGGAACTGAGTTCAGCGCAAGAAAGCTTTCATCTTCTTTCACTGCAGGTGTAGGCTTCTAAGGTTCATCAATCCCACCCAGTTGGTTCTATGACAAAATCACCCCAGGTACTGACATTAGTTTTTAGGAGGTCGTCGTTCCAGCTGGAGCTGTCGTTGTTCGAGCTAGGCAAATCACTCCATCCAGCTTCTGCTTCTTGTTGAGCTGTTTCATCCTCAGCCAATTTCATATCGTGGTTCGAGCTAGGCAAATCACTCCATCCAGCTTCTTGTCGAGCTGTTTCATCCTCAGCCAATTTCACATCGTCGTCGTTGTAAGGTTGTGAATCTTCACATTTGGAATCTCGTTCAGATGATGCATCATCGATATGGTCATTCCTCTCTGGTGGTGGGAGAGGACAACCTTGATATGAACCATTATCTGCACAGTACCTGAGAATCTTGTCCCAATTACAATCCTGCAATGTTAAATTTGGCGAGTTAAACAATCAGAATAAGATGTTAGCAGGAAAATGATTCAGCTAGTTTACTGTCCTTGGTAACTAAAATATATTTACTATTGACATTGCATCTATCCCATCCCTTTAGTTACAATGAATAAACTAGGTAAAACTAAACAACACTAGTAAATCATTGACTGACGCATCCTGATGATATTTTTGTTTCGATAGACATTCTCCGTATCAACATAACACCAACATAAGAGATAACTAGGACTAAAGAGGCTTGAAGAAGATGACGATGATGTTAGCACCACATAGAATTTATAACAGACTAATAATAGGTTAAAATGCCAGCAGCTCTACATTAATAGGTTAGGAGAAGTAGGAGTGAGAATTAAAATAGCCAAATGCCATTATTTGCCAATTAGGAGTTATACCTTCATAATGATGTGAGGATTGCCTACTATGATGAGCAGAGATTTAGCGCGAGTAATGGCAACGTTAAACCTTCTAGGGTTGCTAAGGAATCCCAATTGGTGCACGCGATCAAACTCATTATGCTTGATGGTGGACCTGACTGTAGATATAATTATAACCTCCCTCTCTTGCCCTTGAAATTGCTCCACGCTACCAACTTGCAGTTCTGGCATCTCCAGCGACTGGAGTGCTTTCTTTAACTTGAGAACTTGTTGGCGGTATGGAGTGATCACTCCAATATCATCCTCGCACAGATCAGTATTCCTCCTCAATTTTCTGATGATCTCAACCACTTTACTGGCTTCAATTCTATTAAACCATGATGGATTATTACCCTCCCTTTCATCACATCCTTGAATTCCAATGAAAAGGACGGGGAAGGACTTGTTCGGAAGGTCCATATAGTCATACATTGTTGAGATTGTATCTTCTCTAGAAGCAATCAACTCGCCATTGTAGAAAAGCCTTGAAGGAAGATCCAAGATAGCCGGATGACAACGATAGTTTCTAACCAGTTTTATGACATAGTTCTCATCAGTGCCTCCATAATACTTGTGCTCGAAAAGCCTATCCAAGAATGATTTTCCCAAACCATAATTCTCAGCCTGTCTTGAATAAATGACAGGTCCCAATTGCTTAGGATCTCCAGCGAGCACGATGACAGTGTCTTTGATACTCAAGTTTGAGATTGGAATCATGGTTTCAGGTTCAGATGCTTGACCTGCTTCATCCATAATGATGTGGGAGAAATGCCCTCTGCGAATGCCTTCAGCATATAGTAGCGACGCACTCATGTAGGTTGATATGATGATCTTGTACTTTAGTAAGGCTCTCAGAGGGGGGCATTTGAAAACCATCTCATCAAAGAAGCAAAAGCGAATAAAATCAGGCTTAACATCCTCATATGCTCTGCTGGTTGCATTCAATCTAAACATCTCACTTGTCCGAACACCTATTCCGTCTCTATCCAAGAGTTTTTCAAGAATATGGTCGGCGGCACTATTAGATGAAGCACATACAAGGATCCTAGCTCTTTTCCGGGTTTTGTAGAGCTGCAATATAGTTTCAACAAGTGTAATAGTCTTGCCAGTCCCTGGAGGTCCATATATTACATAAGGAGGAGAACCTTTGCAGCCAAGAATCATTTCAACCGCACAGGCCTGCTCCCTGTTCAGACTTGGATTTATTGGTTGAAAAGAAGATCTTTTGATAGCTCTTCTCTGAGGTGTCTCCGCTGGAAAGAGAAGCTCTGCACCTAAGTTTTCTGCCGCGTAGGCTGCTTGGTACAACCTTCTCATGTTCACTCTATTGTATGTGAAGCTGACATTATAACTGTCACCCTCTTGGTGGCGGTGGTGAAAAATCTTATCAAATCTCAGGTATATTTCATCTGCCTCAACTCTGTGAATGAAACCCTGAAAAGGTCGGCCAATACTATTAACTTCTTTTTGGTGTATTTAAAAGCATAAAGGACTCAGTTTGCAGCATAACTAGCATTGAAGTTAAAAGATAAACCTGATAAGATTGTCTATCATCTGCATCATTTGTTGCTAGCTGTGCAACCACATAGTCCCCAGAAACCAGCGACGGCCGTTTCTCGGCCAATCCAGGCACCTCTAGAGACAAAAAGTACCCCTTTCTTTTCATAGTTGCACCCACCATGTCGTGCCCCCGCATCTCTTGCTGTAAAATTCAGTAACTAGATGATAAAGAAAATGAAGAGAATTGATATGATTTCTAATTTTCAGGTTTAATCAGAGTTACCTCAAGATTAATTTCCTCCATGACTAGTAGGGCGCTAAAAAAATTTGCATAGTTGCCATCATTTAAGCCCTCTATAATGACATCAGGAACGTGTTTATTTTCAATCATTTCGCGTAGATCCAGGGGAATATTAAATAGAGGAAGTTTGTATTTGTACACTTGACTGTTTGGCCGAGATAGGCGAGGTCCTGCTACATACTGTGTATGTTCAAACATTTTCCTCCTAGAATTTGCTCTATAAGGCTTGTTGGAAAATAAATCCCGTGAAATGTTATCATCTGCAATCAGAAAGGCAACACGTTCGATTTTCTCATCTTGCAGATCAAAATGAATAACAGAATTATGTAGCCCAATCTCTTTTGGCTTGCAAGAAAGCCAAACTTTGAGGGTCTGTCCTGGCTGAATCACCCTATCTTCCAAATTATAATCACCCACAAAGTTTTGCCTTTCTTCCTCTGTAGCATTGTCAGATGGAGGCTTCATCATTGATAGAACAAAACTGTCCTCTGGATTAGACGAGAAGATCCTGACACTCCAGAGCACTACCGGATCACTGGTAGTGTTTCTGATATCAATTGAGTCTGCAGATGTTTCTCCAATCAGGACAGACCGAGGCTTCCCGTGGACTAAGGCGAAAGGGGCAGTAATAACAACAGGACCTTCCAATGGATCAAAATTGTGAAAGGACTTGTCATCTTCAAAGTCCAAGAAACCTATCTCAGGCTTTTCTCCAATTTCAGAGTATTCACCATCCCAATCATTCTCAACAAATGTGCTCATTATGAGTTAGCCTTTACTGCCCAGACTCCAATCCTACAAAAGGCATCCACTGAACAAACAAACAATGACTATTTTGATCCTTATTCGCGCTATGAACATATCAAAAATGCTTTTACGGGGGGAAAAAATTGACATGTACATAGTATGATGCTATCACGCTCCGATCATGAACAATCAAGGAAACCTAACTCAAAACACGTCTCCATAAAATATGAGCAGAAGAAACAGTGCGGATCCTTAAACAACGCAATAATATTTCCTATGGGATGAACATGATACCCAGATGACTCTTCCAGACTTTTATTAAAATATGCAAAAAGAAGAAAAAAAAATATATTCTAAATCGTCAAAGCGTTTTCAGAAACCCAAAACGGATGCTTCAGGATCAAATGCCCTCCAAAAAAAAAAACAATGCAAGCAATCAGACGCAAACCCCTAAAGATCACCTTTTTGGAAGGCTTCGCAAGAGATCTAATGCTGGGAAAAAATTAGGGATCCAGACTAACAGGAAGTATTCACCAAATCGAGATCAATGGAACAACATACCCTCCGCCTGGACTCCAGTGGAAGGCTTCTTCGAATTAGGGATTTGGGGATGAAATCGAGCACGCTGTTCCTCCTCTAGTGTGGGAGCAGCCAGAGAAGGAGAAAGAAGGAGCAAGCATAATTCCTAAATATACAAAAGGATAATTTAACAAAACGAGCCCTAGATTTTGTCGTGGCAAAAGACGAAATGCTACAATTACAGTAACATATACAGGGCTCGAACCCATCAGGCAACGTACGTCTTCATGTTTACTATTCAGGATAAGACACTTTAACTAAATTATATTGGGTAAACTTTTTATTATAACTGACCCCACCGCAGAGCGACCCCATACTACAGAAACCCCCTAGGGAGATTTTTGGAGAGGCACAGTTCCAC
>JBBUKS010493081.1:0-15119 GCA_038050645.1 Hedychium gardnerianum
AACTCCAAATAGAGAGCAACCGCGTCAGGAGTCCACGGATTGGTCATCTTCCTTGTTGATATTCTAGATCGACCCAAAAGGGAGCTGATAGTCTCATTTTTTTCTCGTCATAGCTCGAAGGGGAACATAAATGTATCAAAGAATATAAATTGATTGTACTATTGAATACTCTTGCATCACTTCCTTTCCTAATTTCCAACACAAAATCTTACAGAACTCTAATTTCCTTCTTTAATTCAAGTGACTAGGACCAGCAACTTTCCTCATCCTAAATTCCAACCAACAATAGTAATTAGGGATGAGAAAAATTTGGTCAAATCGAATGAATCAAATCGAACCGACCGAATTTAGAAATTCAGTTGGGTTAATTCGGTTTTCATTTTTTTAAAAAAAAATTTCTATTCGATTTTTGATTAATTTAGTTTGATTTCGATTTTAAAATTCATAATTCAGTTAAACCGAATAAAAAAATTAATTTAATTAGTTTTTATATAAAATTATAATTAATTAAAGAAAATCTAAATTTAATTAATTTGATTTTAAAATTTTGATTAATTTAATTAATTCGGTCGAAAACTGAATTAGTTGATAAAATATCGGTTCGATTTATTTGATTTTTTAAGTAAAATTTGATATATTCGATTGATTAAAAAAATATTAATTTATTTAATTTTTAAGCTCAGCCCTAATAGTAGCCAACCTCAGCCCCTTCTCCCCCCCAAATTCCAACACCAATTCCAGCACCATAACTCCTTTATAGCACAATTCCAGCACCATAACTCCTTTATAGCAACAGCAACCAGCCAGCGGCCTTTCTCTGCTGCCCTTTTCCAACAACCGCAAGTATTATTGCTGCTGTTCATTGTGGCAAGTACTCGATTGGCTCGAGCCTTCATATCAACGAAACCCATTGGTTCGTCGATCAAAGGAAAGGTATAGGTATATACTTTTATTAGATGTGTTGGCTAAATAAAACGGTTGATAGATAGTAGTGGAGAACTGTTTATGAGAGCATCCAGATACTTCTTTAAAATATTTATGATTTTAATGTTCACATTATCATTCAAATATCATACTCTTTAAATATTTTAAATTTTATAATCAAATATTTCATCAAATAAATATTTATGAATCTTATCCATCAAATATCTTACTCTCAAATATCCTAAATTTCATAATTAAATATCTCACCAACCAAATATTTATATCCCACAATCATTTTATTAATTTACATTTAATTTTACATTTAAATAAAATTAATTATATTTTTTAATTTTTTAATTTAATATATTTCGTCTATAATTTATCAATAAATATTTTTTCTTAATATTTATCTATATATTTTGATAATTATTCAATATAATTAATTTAATATTAATATTTTATTTAAATAGAAACAATACCATATAGGACTTATAAATTTTTTAAAAAATAGTACAACATACATACGAATATAAATATTTTATAAATTTAAAATTAAAATAACTAAATATTTCATAAATGATAAATCAATCATTCACTCATCAAGACAACATGTTTTCCAGATGTGTTCAACCAAATCGTGACGAAGCTGATGATGCACTTGAATATCACATAACTCAAAAAAAAAATTGAATGTATTCCGCAAATTCGATGGTTGAGTCCTCATTCGTCGTGATAGTATCTTGTTCTTCGCAATCCCAAATTGATATTGCATGAGTTTCATCCTCCACAATCATATTATGTAAAATAATACATGAACCAATGTCGCCTTGGACCTCTTATAATTGTCCAACGAGCTTGGAGCACCCTAAATGCCTGCTCAACATCTTTTTTTACAGTTTCTTGTCTTTCCTTAAGTTTTATTCTTTTTGGATCTTAGGGGCAGGAAAAACTCTTGATGAAAGTAGCTCATTCCGGATATATATCATCTGTTAGATATACCATTTTGTATATTATGTATCGTTCATAATAAAATTAACCTCCGGTGCATTTCCTTTCAAGACGTCATTAAAAATAAGCGATTCATTAAGCACATTAATGTCATTGCGAGACCCAGCAACTCTAAAAAGGCAAGTAATATTCATAAATTGGTAGATTCGACCGCCTCAAGCACAATTGTTAGGTAGCCATGATCGCCTTATGTGTACTGTGCCCTCCATACGATCGGATAATATTTCAGGCCCAATGCATGCAATCAAAACTTCTTAACATCCCAAGAAAATTATGCCTTTGTTCATGCATTTCAAGCAAACGAGTGATGTTAGTTGCATTGAGTTTTCTTAAGTATTCACCTCCATATATTTGTATCACACATTGACAAAAGTTGGACAAGCATTCGAGAGAAGTTGTTGCACTCATCCACAAGTACTTGTACAATTGGTCGGCGCAACCTCCATAAGCCAGTTGACGGATGGCCGCTGTGTATTTCTGAAGCGGTGATAGGCCTTTTCTCCTCGTTATATCTTCCCTTCATTTAAAATATCCACTAGGATGATTATATCAGTGACTATGTACAAAAATAACTCTTTTCTCAATTAGAATCGTCATCAAAATATGTTTTCAGTATACACCGGCTCAGCAGAGAAATAATTATTGACGAGTTGAGTGTATCCAGCTACATATTCTCTGTTAATTGACTTTCTTCTTTGTGTACTCCCATAATAATCTTGCATACTACCATTATGAATAACGTTTCACTGGATCTGATGATGTATGACTCATTGTATCTTCGAAAATATTTCTTGTGATAGTTTGATCAGAATCTTGAGGCATTTTGGAACAAATGAAGAGTTTAGTGTGAGAAAGAGGAGAATAGATATGGTGTGGAGAATTGTGAATGTTTCATCTCCTACTTATATACAAATTTTGTAACGGCTAGTTTATAACGACTATTTTGTAATGACTAGTTTGTAGCGACTAGTTTTTAATGGATAGGTTATATATAACATTAATAATCGAAAAGTGGATTACACATATACTAAAACACATGACATGAAAATAGAAATTACAAACCACATTAAGTTAATAAAACATAAAATGATAAACCATAAAATTTACAAAGCACATTAAGTTAATAAAATAAACAAATCCACTACATGTTCAATCTTTTCTTCAACTGCTCACATATCGCTAAATGATTCTAAAGTTGTTCATCTGTCATGCCTCGTGTGTTTATTACGAGGAGTTGATGTGCTTAGATGAGTTGATTCACTTTCTTACTGTTATTATACTCCTCCAAAATATGGGCAATGACTAATTTATTCTAAAATTGAATGTTGACAACATTCTCAATCAAATTAATCATTGTCAGCTCACATTAAATTTTTAAAAAAGTAACAAAAACAAATAAATTAGTCATTGACCACATTTCAGCATAGGTGGGCCCTATTACAAGGCCACCCATGCGCATGCTGTGTTGCAGCTTTTTTGTACTTTTTTATTTTTATTTTTTAAAATAGAAATCATAGAACAAAACTTTTTATTTGATGATTTCTAGTATCCCCAATCCCCATCTCTACCACTTTCAATAGTGGAGATTTAGGATTTAAGGATATTTAGAGAAATATATATCCTCTTCAAATATTCCTCATTGTATATGCCTAAATAAGAAATATTAAGAGATAGTGAGATAAAAAAAATAACCCGTGAATTTAAGTCTTACATAATGTTCAAATTTTATATTATTATTTTTATTGGATATCATTTTGAGTTTTTAGCCAATTTCATATTATATTTATAGATACACGTTAGAGTAAAACAAATAGACTTGTCTGCCCTCAAAGTTTTTATTGTATATAAAGGTGAGTAAATCTATCTCTTAACTTCTTCATATATTTCTTTTGCATGAAAAAATAAATAAAAAAGAATTGTATATGTATGTATAATTATTTTAAAAAGGAAATTAAAATAATATTTAAAAATAATATAATGAGTTTTAAAATAATTATACGATAATTAAGATAGGAAAAGTTATTTTAAAACTTTAAAATAGCTATTCTGAATTACTTTTGAGTTGTTACCTGTGTTTAGATTTGCTTGATTATACTGTTGACACTGATAGTTTTATGTTGTATAATTTTTATTTGTAGACTCTATGATGATATCTAAATATATTAATATGATTTATATTAAGAGTTGACTTGCATTGATCGTTTAGACTAATCCATGTGAATTTAAAATTTAATAATTGTGGTAAAAAAATTTAAACATAATAAGAATATTAAATAGAGAAAATGGAATACTAAAAATTAAAAACTCTCAATCTAATTTTATATCAGAGTACTTAATTACCTACATGAATTGTGATAGCATGTTATAGCTCGTGATCCGTATTTATTTGCGTGATAATATTTTATTATTATATTCCACCAATGAGAGGGCTTTATAGCTCATACATCATATAATATTATTACACTACGAGTATACTAGCTCTAGTAATTTATTTCTTAATTGATTTTTCTTATTTAGATCATTAATGATATTTATACATGTTGATACTTATATGGTTTGTGATATTTATTTATTTTTGATAATTTAGATATTTAATTCTTCGAACCGATTAATTTTGAAGGTAATCGGCTCAGTTTTCCGAAAAATTTTCATCGTTCATCAAAATAAATTGAGAAGCACTAATAAAAATTCATCCAAATGATTAATATTTTTAGATTCACTTCTCACTATGATATTTATTCATATTAATATTATACATGACCTATATACGTGCTAATTAAATAGTAAAAATTGGAATTTTAAGATAGCAAATAATAATAATTTATAATTCTAAGTTCCAACGTAAAAAATACTAGATGATTATAAATGTATAATATATTTATGTATAAATTGAGAACTTAAAAAAAAGAATTTAAAATTATCGGAATAAGAGATGGTAATCTACTTTTCTTTCTGGTCCTCTTAAATATAATTACAATCATGCACATCTTTTTTTTATTTTCCGCTTTACAATTTATGTTTATTATCTACTTTCTTTGACCTCTATTTTTACAAGCATGAATATTCTTTTGATATTATAATTGGTTTAAGTTTTTACATAGAGTTATTCAGATATCTCGACCGGTTCATTCTTGTTTGATTTTTTGTTTCATTATATTTGTTTTTTGTTCCATATGTTATTTTATCAATACAATTTTGGTTGAATAAAAAAAATATAAATAAATAAATTTGATAAATTTCTTGATTATCATATTTATATGATTTTTAGGTTTTTTTTATTATATTGTCATTGAATGTAATACTTTCTAATGTCAGAATTATCCTATGGGCGTGACAGTCTAATTCTCTATTCATGTTTAAATGTTCTACAAAGTTATTAACAATCTATAGCTTACTTTTGCGCTACCCAAAAATTATCTCCATACTATTAAGCATGATTGTGCAAAACTATGTCGAATATTTCACGGAGGAGGAGCGCATCGAAGTTTCTTGCATTATTTTTTCAATTCCCATGGAAACTCAAATTCAAGCAATGAACAAGCCTAAGGATCTTCTTAGGGTAAGTAACCTTCAAGGGAAATTTTTTTTAGATGTTTTGGTTTTCTTTGTAGGAATTTATGCATAAAGATAAATCTATTAATTACAATTTTATGTCGCTTGTAAATCTATATCAATTTTATAATTATTTCAATGGGCGAGAACCTCTCAATAGCAAACATTGTACGATTCACACATTACAAAATCATTACGCTACTAATTTAATTAGCTTACGTGTTGTCTTCCCTAAACAACCTATTTAAACCTAACATTTATATATATATAGCTACTTATTTTCTCACAGAACAAGGAATATAAAGGAGTGAAATAAACTTTTCTCACAGAACCAATAAAAAACCAGCGTACTCTCAGTGCTTCTACATTTTACATCATAATTATCTCAACAATATTTTCTGTATAATTAAATAGCCTGTTATGAATCACCTTTAATTAAAGTACTTCCTCACAGATGCATATCCTTCATCAGAACGTTGCTGCATGAGCCATGAGAGGATCTGTTGATTTGTGGTGAAACATATAGCTTTCGATCGACAGCCTCTGCCACTTTAGAAGTTCTCACAAGATGATTCACTTTGTACAGTGTTGCCATATCTGAAGACTGAAGCTGGATCTATGCCGTCCAAAAACATAATGGAACTCAATACTTACTCGCATCAAGTACCAACTGTACGTAGTAGTAAAGTAGATTCCACATGAGATGCAAAAGTTTTGCTCGAAGTCTCTGAACCAGTTTGAGTTTTAATGAGATATATATGGAAGTATTCACTATCCCATGTCCAAGAAATTTAAAGATTATTTATCATTGTGAGCTGTAAGTGATAGTGATCTTATTTTAAATGGGACAGATAGATAGGATCGCTTTGTTTTTTTCTTATTGATCCATGTCGTCAATGTTGAATCTTCAACCAGGTGTCTATGATTTATTCTTAAGGTTTTTAGCTTAATATTTATTTATAGTATAATTTCAATGTCATGATCGCTCTCTGTTTTATTTTTTATATATATAATTGACATCGGTATTTTAATTTTAAAAATAATTAATTTAATTTCATAAAAAAAAAATTATTAATCATTAAAATAAATTAACATAACAAATGATTCATCATTGGTTATTAAGGTAAAATTTTATTTATTTATTCGAACGGAATTCAATTTTCAGATGAATGAAAAATTGAGAAGGTTTTACTGGGGCACATGGCCGTCGGTTGGTTGGTAGGAGGAACTAGGAAGGTGCTGCATGGCTTGGCCAACTTAGTTGACCTCGAGGCCCTCAAGCTTATGAGTTGAAAGTCTGGTCAAATTAATCCCACTCACAGGAAAGGCCTCCTTTTTTATTGTCTTTTCCAGGAAGCGTCGTCCCCAAGTTTCCAATCATCTCTTCATTTATTATATATCTGTCATTTGATCATAACGACAGCAGAAATTGCAGGCAAGCGAAGAGAAAGAATCGTTGATCTTTCCTTGACTTCTTTTCTTGTCAATTAAGGGATAATGGAGAAGTACCATGAGCATGAGGTGGTCATCGTCGGCGCCGGCATCGCCGGGTTGGCGACGGCGGTGGCCCTGAAGATTGTAGGATTGCCGAGTTTGGTGCTCGAGCGGTCACCGGAGCTCCGAGCCGCCGGTGCCGCCTTGACTTTGTTCCCCAACGCTTGGCGCGCTCTCGAAGCCCTCCGTGTTGCTCACAAGCTCATTCCCCTCTACCCCGCCGTCAACATGTATGAATACTTTCTTTCTCCCCATCATTCCTCTCAATTTTGATTCTTTTTTTTACGAATATATGTAATTTATAGCATGCTGTTTGTGTTTTTAGATCACGAGTTACAGATCTTTCAAGTGGATCGACTAAAGTGGTACCCTTTAACAAGACAGAGAGGTAATATATATATATATATATATAAATCATGATTTTTTTTAGATCGTTAAAGTATCATTTTGGTAACATTTTTTGCTGTTTCTTGTGGCAGAGGTGACACAGGAATCAGGCCAGTACACAGGAAGGCCCTGTTACAAGCACTGGCCGAGGAACTGCCACCGGACAACATAAGGTTCTCCTCCAGGATAGTCTCCATCGACCAAGAACAGGGTTCGTCGCCGGCCACAACTGTGCTCTTAGACGACGGTTCCGTCATCAAAGCCAAAGTGCTCATTGGCTGCGATGGCGTTCACTCGGTCGTGGCGCGGTGGTTGGGCCTCTCGCCGGCTGTTGACTCCGGTCGCTCCGCCATTCGGGGACTCGCGGTGTTCCCCGACAGCCACGGGCTCGAGAATGAAGTCTTGCAGTTCCTCGGTGATGGAAAAAGAGGAGGGGTGGTTCCTCTTAACAACAAGGAGCTTTACTGGTTCATCACCCGCACCTCCGATGCCAGAGGCAAGTCTCTGTTTTCTTTTCTCTAGTTTTATTTCCCAATTTTCCGTTTCAAAGTCGATAACTTCTTTGCATTGTTAATTAAATGCAGATAAAGAGATGGCCGGAGCAACGCCGGAGTTCATCATGGAGGAAGTACAGCAGCATTTGACCGAAGACTTCCCGCCGGAGTTGCGATATGCCCTTGAACACGCGGACGCGAGCACCGTGAGCTGGGCGCCGCTGCTGCTCCGGGTCCCGTGGGACCTCCTCCTGCAGCGGACGCAGAAGGGGGGTGTGACGGTCGCAGGCGATGCTATGCATCCCATGACACCTGAGATCGGGCAGGGTGGGTGCGCCGCGCTGGAGGATGCCGTCGTGCTTGGGCGGTGCCTCGCGCGGGCGCCGTTGCTGGAGGCTGGATTGGAGAACTACGCCCGGGAGCGTCGATGGCGAGTCGCTGGTATCGTGGCGGCGGCTTATCTGTCCGGGTGGGTGCAGCAAGGCGGCTCCAACGGCTTGTGGCGGCCGGTGGCCAAGTGGTTTAGGCAGAGGGTATACTACCAGTACGTTCATCCAAGGATCGTGACGGCCATCCGGGGCTATGACTGCGGGGATCTGCCGCCGGCGGAATAGTTAGTTGTGTTGAATTTATTCTTCCAAGGAAAAACAAATGCCAAGAAATACAAGACAGGTTGTTGTATAAACGTAGATTTGTTTGAACCTACTAGTCTGTTCTTGTAAAAACATTTTCTGTTCTTGTTTATCAGGCAGATAAATTTGAGATGCCTCTCACATTTATTCTCTCGAGACTGTTGACACTCGATGCATAACATTTGCTCATTGAAACCTTTGTAGTTGTTTAGATATTGGAAATCTGGTCTAGTGAATTGAGATTTTAGCTTTAAGGTTTTTTATTTTTGTTCAAGCAACAATCTTTCAGTTTTTGATACTTCATCTGCTTCTTAAATAGCATTATGCTATGGAAATGTGTTATTAATGTTTCTTGACATGGATCTGCACTGAATAACAACTGCTTTTCATTCCTAAAGAATGGAATGCATTTCAACAGAGAGACTCTAAACTTGTTCCCCCTGCTTCATTAACTTGCTGTCTCCTCTTAATCTTGAAGCCTTAGACCAACATTAACTAGTTTAATCAGAAAGAAAATGATGTTTGAAACAAGTGACACGGTTGATACTTGTTCTTTGATTCGTCGATCGAGGTATGCCACTTGATCAAGTAACTAATCACACAATATCAATGTATTACGCACTTAAAGCTAATTAAAAACACGGTAATATCGTGACACACATTAATCTCATATAAAAATAGAGTTCAAAGCCGTCCAACCAACTGTTAACATCATCCTATATCTCACTCCTTTTCTATTACCTCACCCATTTGTTTGTTTCAGACAAACAATTCACAAGAAAAAGAAAAACAAATTAAGCCATGAAGTTTGAGTCTTTTGTTAGCAATTAATCTTAACGGCAAACATAATTAATTGCAAATATTTGGATGAGTAGACAGTTTGACTAATACATTAAATTTAAAAAGCAAGTTAGAAGCCCAAAGACACGCTACTCGAATGATCTCATGGATTGATGATTCATCTATTATCTCTTATATAAAATAGAAATAGAAATAAAATAATTATAAATTTTTTTTAATGAATAATAAATTTTATTTTTTAAATTTATTTTGATGATCGATAATTTTTTTTTATTAAATTAATCAAATTCAAAACTTAAATACATGTATCAATTTAAAAAGAAAAACAGAAGGAATAAAGTAGTTGGTAAATAAAGATCAGCTGTACCACAATCAAGAGGATGAGGATAGAAGAAGTAGGTCACCAATTTGATAGATGCCTTGTGACCCTTTTTAATTTTTATCTTTCCCCAACAACACACTCACAATAAAAGTGAGGCCTTCTAGAATCTTTAACCGGTGGAGAGAATAGCTACAAAAAAAAAATGTGGATTGCATTCAATCTATGTGTTTTCCCCCCTCTGTTTTTCATATTGGCACTTTTTACCTCATTGCTACATAGTGAAAAGCATTGAGGACTAAAAAAAAGTTTAACAAAATCACAGGGTTAAATAAAAAAAAAAGAAAAAAAAATACAGTAATCTCACACGAGAAAGTAGCCCTACCTAACTTATCCAACACCCTACTTATTAACTGCTCACTCAGTCATTCATGTCACTAAAACAAATAAAATAAGTAGTCAAACAACCCAAATGAATTAAGTCAATGTACATTTCATCTTCCTTGGCTCTGGTATAAATCCACTCCCAGCTCTCTCTCCTCCCTTGTTCTAGTTCATCCTTTTTGTTCTCCCCTTTCTTCACTTTTGTTCTCCAATCTATTTCTCAAAAAATTTGTTTCCCTTTTTGAATTTAGTTGATGCGTCCATGGGAGTGAATCATGGGTAGGTCTCCGTGTTGTGAAAAAGCTCACACCAACAAGGGAGCTTGGAGCAAGGAAGAAGATCAAAAGCTCATCTCCTACATCAAAACCCATGGTGAAGGTGGCTGGAGATCACTTCCCAAAGCTGCAGGTTGATTATTTAATTAATTCCATTTCGTTCTATATACTTACATAAAAAAAGTGTGGTATGTGTTTGATAGGTTTGCTTCGTTGTGGGAAGAGTTGTAGGCTCAGGTGGATAAACTACCTTCGTCCCAATCTCAAGCGTGGTAATTTCACAGAGGAGGAAGATGAGCTCATTATCAGGCTGCATGGCCTGCTTGGAAATAAGTATACATTTTTATGATAAAAAATTGAAGACAAAATAGCAAGAGTAGTTTAGTTAGTTAGTTCATGCATGAGTGATGATGATTGTTTTGTATCAATTGGTTAATTTAGGTGGTCTTTGATCGCCGGAAGATTACCAGGAAGAACAGACAACGAGATTAAGAATTACTGGAACACACACATCAAACGGAAGCTCCTTAGCCAAGGTGTTGATCCTTATAACCATGGCCCTATCAATCATGCTATTGCCATGGAAACCCATCGAGCAGTTGCAATCCAAAGTCAGAGCAAAGGAATCGCCGAGCCCAACTTTGGTGAAGACAATAGCGATGGAGGATGTAGTGAAAGAGGAAATAACCTTGAACTCGACCTCAATCTCTCCATAAGCCTGCCTCACTACTCCCCAAAGTGTTCCGATTCACAAGCTAATTTAGAAGCAAAGAAACGCTCCATTTGCTGGTGTTGCCATCTCAGTTTCAGGCAAAGTGGCCAGCCCTGTAGATGCCTAAATTCCGACAGTAATCCACTTGTATTGAGACTTTGGGATTCATAATGCAACCGCAAGATGGCTTGAAGCCTTTAACTACGCTGAATTAGTGCTTAATCATCTTGTGATTGAGTCTTAAATGTGTCTATAGATGACAAATTGAGAAAAGGAGGTGGTCAAATTAAAGTGGTAAGAAATGTTTGTGAGCTCATTTGGTCATTTCAGATGAGAGCTTCTAGCTTGATTGTGGCTGAGTTAACAAAATATGGAATTTATAGCTTTTCATTGACTATTGAGATGTGTATCACAGTTAGGGATAGGGATGATAATAAATCAGATTTTATATTTTCATTTTCATCCTCATTTATTATATTTATTTTCATTTCATAGGATATGCAACTTTCATCCACAATATCCTCATCCTCATACCATCCATACCCTATTCAAATATCCTATTATCACATACATTTTATTTTTTCTTTAATATATATATATATATATAATAATTTAATTAGTTATTTTAGTTGAATATGGATAGGATTCTACTAAATCTAAACTTAAAAATCTTCATATCCTATTATATTATTTAATCGAATCTAAAAAAAAATCAAACATATTCTTTTCCATTGGAATCAGATATCAAATAATTCACTAATCACAGCAAACCGAGGACTCATTAATTTCTTGTCAAAGTATTTATTCATCATCTAAGCTTGCAGTTTCACGTGTTCCATTGGATAAAAATTAAAGGCGTTTTTTTTTTAATTATTAAAAGAGATAGTTTATAAAGGAAACTCAAAAAAATATCTCATCTATCATTTTATGCCATAAATATTTTCAAACACGCCATAATGTATTATACAAAACTTATAATAAATAGTAAAAATTATATGACCTTTTTCTTTATTATTTTTAAAAAATTATATTTGATAATAACTTTTTTTAAAAAAAAAATACCCTCTTTTTAATTTTGTATTTTAACATAAAATTTAAAATTGTTATATTTTTTGCTCTCCATTAGGCAGTTGATCTGATTTTTCTTTTTTTTCATGCGATGGATTCTAATGGTATATAAAGATATTTAAAGCAAAGCATTTGACTGAATTTTCTTTTAACGTTTTCGAAAAGCACAAACTTAATCGCATTAGTTAATACCTCTACGGACGAGAAAAAAGAAGTTATAGGACACTATTGAGGTATTGCTAGGATTCTAGATGGAAGGTCCACTTGAAGAAAAGAATAACAAGACTTTGGCAAAGGAAAAGGTTGCAATTGGCTTGTGGTAGTTGGTGGTTGGTAAACCAATGACATCGCATCCCATTCAACAGCCACTCGACAAAATTAAACAAATCTCATTGGATTTAGATTATCCGTGTGTTTTGACCATTTTGATAACTTGCTTTCTCACAAGACTTCCACTTGGAATGGCCTTTTCTAAAGGTTTCAATTATCCCGTGGGACAATGGATCACCCACAAAAAGTGGGGGAGGGGGTTTTGGATTCTAGAAAGCCAACTCCACCCACCAACTTGGTGTTTGGGCTTCATTCATTATGTTGCAAGCCATCTCCATCAAGGCATCACACTAATAACGAATCTTTTTTTTTTAATTGCAATGTTTGATGTAATAAGAAAACTAAGAACATAACCTTGGAAAAAAGTGTAATTTGCTCACTTTGTACTCGAACATTTTCCTCATCAACTTAACTATTAGAGAAATCATCCATGTTCAATTGATCATATGAACCTTTTTTTTTTCCTAAAAGATGACATTTTCTCTCGCTGCTGCCAGCAGAGATCAAGATGCATAAATGATACACTATTGAATAGTAATTGAAGAGAGTTCTCAGCAAATGAACAGAAAACTGGAAGTGGCAATATCCACGTCTTTGAATTACATTGGATTACTGTGTTGACAAGGTAAGTGAAGGTCCACGGCAATAATCCTACAGCAAGTTTGTGAAATAAAGTTTGCGTTTAGCACGCTCGAGACAGCTCCTTATAAAGCAGAACAAGCCTTACAAGTGGGGAAATTATAACCTGATGCCTGAGAGCCTGATTCTCTAAAAATGCTGTTGTTGTTACATTATTCCAGGATTCTGCCAAAAGACAATAATCGTCATAAGTAAGCTAGAGAGAGTTATGATAAAGCCATTTACTGGCTCAAAATCAAGAATGAAGACCAACAGCAGTTTGCCCGCATGGGATACATTGGCAGATAATCACCAAAGTTGGTGGTGGCTATTTGTTCTCTTTATTTGGGATCTGTTTTCAGAAGTGCAGACAGTGGAGCACAATGTGTCGAATCATAGTTGCAGTTCTCACAACATATTTGCAACAATCTGATGACTTTCATACACCTGAAACAAAAATTTCAAGTCAAAATCATTTAGCTTAGGCTAACCATAGTTATGATATAATCTCAATTAATCCAACATGTCTAACCACATATTCAAACACGGAAGTTTCTCGATCACAAGCATTCAAGTAAATATAGGAAATCTAAAACGAAGTTGAAAGTACAATTGCATCTTAAATAAATAGAAGACCCAACTCCTTATAACTTCTCCACATCAAAGCTTTGTCAACGAAAAATCTATAGATAATAAGTAAAAAAAATTATCCAATTGCATCACATCATCAATTTTAACATTCAAGCAAAAGTTTACAAATATTCTCCAAATAGAAAATAGACAATAGCTGAGCATGGCCAAGCAAGATCAAGACGTATAAGCAACATGTTAGTAAGATCCATGACCCCCCACTATGAAATTATATGCCACAGATTATGTGACTAATACATCACTGTGAGACTAATCAAAACAAGAAATCTATAGATTTGAATTGGAACAGGACATATAGATACAGCAATTTAGAGAAAATATTATGGTATCTAATCCAAATGCTGTTAGCTGCATTCTTATTTATCTCTTAAGATATGATAGACAAAAAGATAGTGCAATGCCTAACCTATTCCTCACCGTCATAATTGGGACTTTCTGTTGATAAAATACCTGATGCATGGAATGGGAATTATAAAATGAATCACTACGTTTCCAGTCTCCAAAAGCTTTAAAAGTAAGCTTCTACAAGGCATGGGTACACTCAACATTTACTATCAGATTACAACTTGCATCCGAAGTCATTAACACAAACAAGTGATCTAGCAGAAGTATACACACTTACAAAGCTAGTAGATTCTGTGATCAAATAGAAAACCAGAATACATTCATTTTTACCGATCATCCATAAAGCATAACTAATTTATAGTTCTTTGGCCGATAAACTTGGCAACTACTAGTTTTGTCAATGAAAACTAACACAAAACATGCCCTAACCCAATTGCGCGTCTTTGAATGACCAATAGATACATTATTTAGGACAATCAAACGAGCTTTTTCGAGAAAAAAAAAAACGCTAGTTTTCAGTTGTATGCATGTCGAGAGTACCAAGATCTATTCGACTTAATTCATATGGGATTGAAGAAGGGGTGAAAGAGAAGAAGGAAGAAGAAAATCGATTTGTTACCTCTTGGAGTCGAAGTTGTTCTTGGAGAGGCAGGATTGGATGTCGCAAGCCTCCTTCTTGCAAGGTTCTTCGATCTTCTTCTGCCGCCCCCACCACGACCCCATCCCCCTTCTCCGTCTCCCTCTCTGTCGCTCGGTCTCTTCTTCACTCTCGATGCGCTCCTAATGAAACAAACGGTGGGAATTCAAGTGGCCCAAATAGTAGACATTCAGCCCATTTCCGATGGCAAATTCTCCCGTTACTGCAATAGAAGCGCAAGGGCAGATGATGGTACTTACAATTTTCGGATATTAAAATCCATTAAATATGATGATCGATTGTGATAAAACAACAGATATCCATTGTAAATACGAGTAAGCTTGAATTTAATGTCCCCACGGGATGAACTGTTGGCTAGTGCATGAGGTGTTGTCATAATGAGGTCTAGGAGTCAAATCCTGGCTAGTAGCCAGGTTCTTGCCCCCCTTATGCACTAGTCACTGTTCGGGCTGGCTAGACTAGCCCCC
>JBBUKS010493100.1:0-15118 GCA_038050645.1 Hedychium gardnerianum
GATTAGCGTTAAACTAGTCAAAATCATGAATGAAATAATTAATTAGATTGAAAACTCAATAATAAATTATTTTGTGTCAGAATAAGAAAGATGGGAGAATGTAATCGTTGAGTGTAGATTAGATCGATATATCGACAATAATTTAGGATGTCGGGCGCGTGGTGTGAGCTGGATCTGATTTTCAGTTGAATTCTATATAATTTGGACCAATGATTACAGCGATTGGTATGGACCGAGGAGCTTAAAGGAGTTGAGAGCCTAATTGACCCCCAAACGCGAACCACCAATGGCCATGCCAATAATGTAGGTAGCTCGCGCCACGGGACATGCGGTGGTAAGAGATAAAAAATAATTTCTATATAAATTTTGTAGGTAAATGACTGGATCTCACAAATCGGCTATTAGGTAAAATTAAATAAAAACATGTGGGTCGTGGCAAGATACTCCAATGTCATCAGTGATTAAAACTCTATGGAAAATGTTTAACTTGAAATTTAAACCTTCGTTCTTATTATCGCACTGTGCCCCGTGAGACTTAGTATATTAAACTTTTTTTTTAATAATTTAGATATTTATTAATTTTAAAGATAAGTGATCGATTTAATTTCATAATTTTTTTATTAATCATCAAAACAAATCGAGAAGCACGTGTGAATTCTCACGAATGACTCACATTATAAAATTTTCAAACTCCCTAGATATAATATGACATAGGTGAAATTTAAATCCTCGTTATCTAGAGAGTTCATCTCATATTTCTTACTTTTTTTATAATTCAAGTATGTAATTCTTCAAATCAGCTAAGTCCTGGAGGTGATCAGCTTGGCTCCACGGACTAGGATAAATTCAAAAGCGCATGCGACTCCTCTCTCAACCATCAACATTTTAAAATTTTCATACCACTAAAGAAAAAGGAGGTGATCAGCTTGGCTCCATGGACTAGGATAAATTTAAAAGCGCATGCGACTCCTCTCTCAACAATCAACGTTTTAAATTTTTCATACCACTAAAGAAAAATATCCTATAATACATCATAATTGAGAATCGAACTATAAATATTTAATTAATCTATCAAATGCCTTGTCATTGCACCTTATGTAGCAAAGATGATTATGCTCATTTTAAATGTTCCTCATAATTCGTCCTAAAATTATGTGAAAGAAGATAAATTATTGAATTAGTTTATAGTCGACCGTTAAATAATTAGAGGAATGATTTTTTTTTCTAAAAACATACATTTATCAAAAATTAATCTCCTTCTCATTATAATAAATTTATCCTTAGTTAATTAACTGAAATCTCTATGGACTATCGTTGCACCTTAAATCTTGATCCAGTGGACATTAAACTATTAGTCGTGGTACTTGATTATGCTAAAATTCATTAATTTCATTCTACTTACTATTTCATTTCTTGACCTGATTGTGACAATTTATAATACTACTAGATGAGGACGTGGACATGGTTGCAATTGTCGATGTGATTGTTACGAATTTGCTATAATGTGATTTTAGGACGAAGTAAAAAAAAAAATAATACTTGAAAATATATGTTTTAAATTTATTTTCAAAATTATTTTATTTTATATATTATTATAATAACTATATTCATATATATTATAACATAAACATTTCAATTTTAATTAATATTAATAAACTATGTTATAACAACAAATCATATCTATTATAATATAAATTTTTCATCTCTGATCAATATTATATTATAATAATATTTTGACTATATCAATACTAATAATATTATATTATAGCCATTACAATTTATAACTCTTGTAATATGTACATTTCATTTTTAGTCTATATTAGTTAACACATATCAATATCATGATATAATAACTACGAATCATAACTGTTATAACATGCATAATTTATTTCTAATCAATACTAGCCGATATGATATTGTAATAACTACGAAATTATAAATATTATAACTATGTAATTATAATAACTATGAAATCATAGTTATTATAATTGTGTAAATATTATAATTGCATAATAGTTATAATCATGTAATTATTATAATAATAATGTAAAAAATAAGAATACTTTTAGAAAGTAAAATATATAAAAGTGGGATGAGATATATTTTGATAATAAATGAAAAAGGGAGTTTTTTTAATAAAAAAAAATGATGCTCTTTTATTTTTGTCTTTTTTTTAAAAAAAAAGAAAATATCAAGATAAATTTTATATTTACCAAACATACCTCTGAAAACAACCCTTTGATTTTAATAATTTGATATATCTAGAGGTTGGAAATTCTCTTATAAATTTCAACCGAATAGTTAGAGTTGATGTTATTTTACATATATCATCTTATAATTTGAAGTTTATATCATCTTATAATTGTTTTGAAATATTGCATATTTATTTTAATTTTCTTTTTTATGTTTATGCACAACAAGACGCTATTTTTTATTTAAATATGAGAACATGAAAATTTAATAATCATTTAGGTTATTCGAAATCTTCAATGATGTGAAGAATTATTGAAAATTTATATAGGCACTAATTGAAGATATGATCTAGAAGATTCTTCAATTAGATTGTGGCAAAAGGCGAAACGCTCGTGCTCAGCGTCCTCGCCAATCCATCCCAGGACCAATACGAAGGAAGTAAATCACGGGGGCTAGTCTAGCTAGTCCGAACAATGACTAGTGCATAAGGGAGGGCAGGAACCTGACTACTAGCCAGGATTTGACCCTCAGATCTCATTGTGACAACACCTCATGCACTAACCAACAACTTATCCCGTGGAGACTATATATATATATGAAATGATTCATTTGATAATTAATATTCTCGAATCTACTTTTATAATACATCATAATTAATTTTTGAACTTTAAATATCTAATTTATCATTAAAGGTCCCTCCTCATTATCTTGTTCGGCTTACCCTTCTTCAATTCTATGGAAAATCATACTATACGATGAATTAACTTTCTTCATAATATAATTATAACTGAAAAAGGATAAATTAATAAAAAAAAAATTCTATCCATTAACCCGGTTAACGAGCTTGAATCATAATCGGGTCAGACGGACCGGTGGTTCAAGTGATTTTTTTTAATATAATTTTTTTTAAAATTTTTTTTTTATATATTTTGATTGATGAAAAAAAAATTATTATCGTGATTTGAACTAGAATCCTCATGTCAGAGTCAAATACATTAATCATATGATCTATTACATAAATGTAGACATTGATTATTGTTACTTAATTATTGAATAATTAATTAATAATTTTCGTTTCTTATATATATATATAAAAAGTAATAGAGTAAATAATAATTTATAAATTATTAGCTAATTAAGGGAATTTTGTTAATTAATTTATAATTTTTAGTTTTTAAAATTTAATAATAATTTTGAATCATGATAAATTATATATAAATCATGAATCAACGGTTAAAATTAAAATTAAGGATCAATCCTCTAGAAATCATCAAATCCATAATTCCAAACTATTAAATCATTCATTTTGAACCGTCAATCATTGATTCCAAATTCGTATCAGTATCAATTATGACTAATAAAAAGTTAAGACATAATTTTACCCAATTTACTCTTGCAAGTTGAAAAATTGTTTGTGCATATTTTTTTTATTAACTCAGGTATTAAATTATTTAAATTGATTAATTTTTAAAAGATAATCAATTTGATTTTACAAAAAAATTTCACTGACTATCAGAATAAATTTTCAAATCGATTAATCCTAAAAATGATTGATCTGAATTTATGAAAATTTTCCACCTATCATTAAAATATATTCGAAAGTACAAGCATCTTATCACCCAGTAATCAACGTCCTAGATTTTTTGTTCCACCAGATGAAATTATTTTATAGTACGTCATAACTAAGACTCAAATAGTAAATACTTAAGAATTATTAAATTATTATTATCGTTGCATCCTAGTCCGACGGCAAGAATTATTTGTTCATTTAAATAGAAATATTTATAGTAAAAAAAAATAATTACACCCATCGACACTCCTTACCGTCCGTCCCAAAATTATATAAAAAATATAAATCATGAATTAATTTATAATTAACCATCAAATCATTAAGGAATTAGAGTAATTTTTCTCCGATGACATGTTCATCAAAACTTAATTTTTATTTTATTATAATAAATTTATTTTTTATTAATTAATTAGATATCCCATGAAATCTTTTAAATAGAAACATAACAGCTCATTTAATAACATGCACATCTTATATCAGACCAATCTCCTTAGGAGGACTGGGCATTGTAGACTTAGATCAACACAAACAAAGTTCTTGTGTCGTTAGTGGTAGGTTAGTAATCATATTTTTATTTTTTATATATATTAATCATCGAATTAATTTTTATTTTTTTTATATTAATTTTAAAATAAACTGAGAACGAATATTTCGTGTCTTTCGTCTTTGCCATCTTGTATGGCTAGTGGGGTAGCACCTACTGCATAGAAGGTGGAGCTCCGTGATGCAGAGGGAGAACTCATACAAAAAGTTACTGGGTTAGTTCAATCGAAGTTCAATTTTATCGAATCAGTTTAAGTATAAAAAAAAATTAATTAGTTTGATTTTAATAAATGCTGGAAGCCAGTGGAAACCAGTAAATGAAACTAACAGCGTTTGGAAGTTAGTGCAATCAGTAAATGGACATGTCTGTTCTTCGCCAAACACACCATGTGCAATGAAAGTGTTTTTTTTTTCTTTTTCACTCAGATCCATCAAAGCAAAAGACAAGAGAATCTGAAAGTGAAAACAGTAAACACACACGGCACGGTATCGGACGCTGTTCTCAAATTATAAATAAAGTAATCATCGCCATTTCACTCAAAATCAATCACACACCATCTACAGAAGAACCGTAGCATTACAAATGCAGACACATCCATGGGAGGAACTAGAAAAAAAAAGTACAATAATCTCTAGAATTATTCTTCCTCACTCGGTGGCTCAGATCATGCAATCGCGGCACCATGAACAGTAAAATTAAAGGAAGAAAATTTTATGGCGGAGACAGGGAAATAAATAAGAAGAATACAAAAGGGAGAAAAAAAAACCTCTTAATTGATTAATTATGCAAGGACCAGGGCGGCCGCTGCGGCGGCGATCACCGTCCAGGCTGCAGCGATGGTTCGGAGTGCAGCATTGTCTGCCGCCGCCGTCTCGTCGTCGGCGGGCGACTCCTCTGGGCCGGCCGGGGTGGTTGGCGCGGGGGCGTCGTGCGCGGCGGTGGCGGCCTTGTGCTTGGGTGCAGCACCTTTTTTCTTTTTTGGTGGGGCGGCAGGGGCAGGAGCAGGTGCGTCGGCGATCACCTTTTCCGGTACCTTGAAGAGCTCCCGCGGCTCCAGGACCTTGTCGATGGCGTAGACGGCGTCGGGGTCCTGGTCGATGAGGGTGGAGGTGATGGCGGCGGTGACGATATGGGTCTTGATGGTGATGGCGTCGCCGTCGCTCTTCACCGTGTACTTGTAGTTCTTGTTGTGGGCGTCGCTGGCGAGGGTGGAGAAAGGGCCGTTGTTGGTCTTCAGGAGCTGGGGCGAGTAGTAGACGGGCACGGCGTGGTAGCGGAGAAGGCTGGACTTGCCGGCGGCGGTGAGATTCGCGTACTTGGGAGAGAAGGCGGAGACGGCGTCGTCGTCAGGGCAGAAGACGGTGAGGCCGCTGTCGAGGTTGGACTGGAAGGACTTGAGGACGTCGGGAGTGGCGAGGAGAAGGTCGGCGAAGGCCTTGCAGCCCTTGTTGGCCATGAGAGCGGTGAGATTCACGGGGCCGGGGGCGGCGACAGGGGCCTCCGCTTCCGGCGACGTCAGGATGGTGCTGATCTGGAGGATGGAGATGTTATAGGGGATCTCTTTCACGGACTTAACGAAAGTGGCGGGCGAGGCGCCGCCGGAGTCCCGGGCGACGAAGGTGACCTTCCCGCGGCTGTGGTCAGTGATGTTGACGAATCCGGCAGTGCCGATGGCGTGGCCGGAGGACTGGAAGACAGAGGAGGAGGTGGTGGCGCCGCCGGTGATCTGGTGGAGCTTCTTTGCGCCGTAGTAGTCGGTGAGGACGTGGAGGGCGAGGACGTTCCGGAGGGTGGGGAGGGAAAGATGCTTAGCGAGGAGGTCAGCCATGCCAGTGTTATCAACGACGAGCAAAGTGATGGTGAGGCGGCGGTTGATCTCGGTGGCCAGGTGGGTGGCCGACAGGTAGTGGTTGAAGGTGGAGAACTCCGGGTGCTGAGCCAAGATCTTGGTGATGTTGTGGGCGCTCGCCGCGGGGAGCAGGGAGGAGGCGGCGGCGGCGGCCAGCACCACCAAGGAAGCGGCGAGGACAGGTGAAAATCGTCGCATTGCAAACGCTGGTGGCGGTGGCGGAGCCTGTCAGTGAAATTAAGAGTGCAGTGCACTGCATTCGGTATACTGCCTAATAATAAGTATCAGGGCCGGGTCAGTGGACAGCACAAGTGCCCCTGCAGTTATCGGAAATTTCCCAGGTCTGCCACTTCGATGAGTTTGATATATATATTTAATCGAATTAGAAATTTTAAATATTTAAAATAATCAATATTTTTTAAGAAAATTAAAATTTTAAAATAATTAAATCGATCTTTTAAATTTGATCGACGAGATCAGCTCAAAATATGTTACAGGAACATCTCCCCACGAGATGAGTTGTTGGTTAATACATGAAGTGTTGTCACAATGAAGTATATGGGTCAAATCTTGACTAGTAGTCAGGTTCCTGCCCCCTTATGCACTAGTCACTGTTCGGGCTGATTAGATTATCCCTCATGATTTACTTCCTCCGTGTTGGTATTGGGACGAACTAACGAAAGCACGGGGGCGAACGTTTCGTCTTTTGTTACGGGAACAGAGCTCGACCGACGCGGCACGCAGCATGGCATGCGGCGATGCATGGGCTGACAGCAGGAGGACAAGTGTAGCGATGTGGATGGAAACGCATTAACTTTGCGGAGCAAGTTGGAGGACAAGTCAAGAGGAAGACGAGGGGGACTGGAGAAAGCTGGAGGAGGCATGTGATTGCTGACGTGAGAGAGAGGGTTAGGTTACCATCTACTTTGTCGGTGAGTTACAGAAGAAAGAGAAAGAGAGAGACAGGGAGGTGGTGGCGACTGGCGAAGCTACGGGCGCGGCGGTGGCGGAAGACGGCCAACTGCTTCCACCGACACCGATAGTTCTGGGCCCACAGCAGAAGTGGGGCCCAGGTTTACTCGATCCTGACGCAAGCTAAACCATTCTGCGATCCACCGCAGTGCCAGCGCACGTTGATATAACAATTTAATTTTTCCTTCTTTCTTTCTGTTCCCTTCTTTTCTCTACTTTGTTGTTCTTTACCCAGATTCCAGAACTCATTCACAAGTCATCTAGGGATTTATTTTTCTAGAGTATTATAAAAATAAGGATAAAAATTAAATTGACGTCTATCATTTATATTTTCGTAGATAGATCTCTCATTAGATCTTAGGATTAAATCCTGACTAGTAGTCAGGTTCCTGTTCTCCTTATACACTAGTCACTGTTCGGGCTGATTAGACTAACCCTCGTGATTTATCTCCTTCGTGTTGATTCTGGGACGGATTGACGGAGGCGCTGGGGCGAACGTTTCGCCTTTTGCCATAATAAAGTAGATAGACCTCTCATTTTTATTAAATTCAAATGGATATCCTATTTAATTTGAACTACTTAAAATATTCTTCTATTATTTAATTATTCGATCGGGTAAAAACTAATTGTTAATTTTTACCCATTGTAAAAGCTAAATATTAACTTCTACATCTTGTCAAAATTAGGTGTTGACTTCTACAACAGTAATTTTATATATTATACTAACATTTAACTTGTATAACGTGTAGAAATTAACATCTAATTTTTATAATAGTAATTTTATATATTATGATAAGTATAGAAACTCTACGATATGTAGAAATTAATAAATAATTGCTATATGTTATAAAAATTAATCGATAACTTTTATACATAGATATCCTACAACAATATTAAATGTAAGGATATTTTTGAAATAAAAACACGAGAGAAATGACTCTTTCTTGAAAAGGAGGTACTAATCAGACGAAAATATAAATAAATGATGAACGCTTATTTGATTTTTGTCAAAAAAAAAAATTGATAAATCTTAATTATTTGGATATCATAGATATTTAAAATTATTATATAATAAATAATAAATTCTAATTAACATTATTTGGTTTGGTAAAATAAATTTAGTAATATATATAATAAATAAATTTTCTCAAGAATTTTAATTTCGTATTTTTAAAGTTTACTAAACAAATAAATATAAATAAGTTAAAATCTATCTACGATCTATGCATATCATTAAGACTCTTTCCCCTTTACCTTAAATATTTATCATTTGAACCCAACACTTGGCTCAGTTGGTGAATATATAGAATAATAACTATAATGATTGAGAGATCGAATCTTGATAGAGAATTTTACAAACCTCTGCTCATGTATTTCTCAATTTGAATTTTTGATTTATCTCCCTTTCAAAAACATAGGATAGTCATGAGAGGACCTCTAATGTGATTGATCTACCGTTTTTTTTATTAAATATTTATCATTTGAACTTAATTCTTCTAAATACTTACTCGAATCTCCTTCCAAAAAAGAAATTTGGCACAAATTATATTTGCTTAAAATCAAGCAACAACTAAGGAAATCTAAGGAAGCAACTCAAAATTATATCAACAACCTTCCCTTTCCAAGATCCCATGAATGAATATCTAGCATTCTCAGCTTAGCCGCGGGGGCAAAGCTTGTGAGATGTTAGTGAGTTGTGCAAGGGGTCCGTAGAGATCAACAAGCACATTGTGTGAGGTTACACCAATGTGCTAGGCAAGTGAGGTTCAAAATACATGAGACTATGAGGTCTATAAAGATTCAAGATGAGGTCAAGACCATAGTCAAACAAGTGGGTGAGTTTAAATATTGTCAATGAGAGATCAAGAGGCAAGATTACGAGTCTAAGTGGTCGTAAACAAAGTGGTCCATTGACAAACAAGTGGTTACTTGAAGGTGAAGAAGAAGCATGCATGGTCCATTGACAAATTGGTGGCCACACAGTGCCAAATATTTAATTTCCAAAGGATTCCAATCATTCATGCTCCATGCTCCATGCTCCATGCTCCATGCTCCATGCTCCTTCATTGCTTTGCCTAGGCAAATATGGAATAGGAACAATAGCTCACGGGAGGTCCCCAGCAGTTAGGCTTCAGGATTTGTTCTAGTGTTTTGTTTAGAGAATTCAGTTAATTAGGTCGCTGTTCATTGTCCAACTTCACACGTGTTTGTGCATTAGTCACATGAGAAAGGCCATTTGGTAGCATTGACCATACAAAGTTTGGCACTTAATGTTCTCACCAAAAAGCTTAATATTTCACACCAGAGTCAGCAATGGCGGGAGCTTCAGTAGGTGATTGATTGCACAAGAATGGGGAAGTAGGTTGTTACTTTTGTGAAGTGTGGTCAAATAATCAAGTTGAACCTATACTAAAACTTAAGTTTTAAAAATTCATAAAGCATTCTAAAAAATATATAAAATTTGGTGAGTATATGTATTTTTATGTCTTGTGCCTAGAAAAAAAAAAGAAATCTTGAAAAATTCTAAATTAGGATGAATTTTGATATAAATGAGTCATGAATTCAATCATGTTCCAAGTACAATTTTCATCACAAGAAGAGTCAAACATAGGCCTCCTAGGATGAAGAATAACTTTTAAGTGATATTTATGATCAAATTGTAATTTTCATCTACACTTAAAGTTCTTAAATGTTATTGGTCTTTTTCTCCATATTATCCTCATCTACCCTATGCGAATCCCACTAACTCTTATTAGCCTTCTCCATCTAGTAAGGTCCTTTGGGGCTAGTTAGACTTTTCCGTCTACTAAAGTGTATTGAACCTCATTGTCTGCCAAAGGTCAGTTGGACTTATCCATTTGTTAATGTGCATTATACTTTTTCATTTGTCAACATTGAATTTTTTTATATGTCAAATATTCAATCAATCTTGACATACTTAAATTTTTGAGTCGTTATTGCTCTTGCAATTATGTGTTAAGTTCTCTACATCTGCATACTTGACAAATACATTAATAAAACACAACATAAACCTAATTTAAAATTCCTTTATTAATTATATCAAAATATCTTATCTTACTCTACTACTTAAGGCATGATTATATCGACAAGACCGAACAGTCGAGCTAAATAAATTGTCAATTTAAATATGTCAGATGGGTTAGTTAATCGGCCGAGATGGGCCAATTAGATGAATTGATTCAATTAGGTCAGATGTGTTGATCAAGTCGATAAACTCAAATGAGTCAATCGTATCAAACATATCTATTAGGCCAATTGAAGTAGATCATACAAGTAAGACGAGCCAAAAAAATTATTTATGTAAAGATATATTTTTTATCTAAAGATTATTCCTTATATAATATTTAGAATATTTTTTCAATCAAATATAAAGATAATTCTTTTTCATTCTATGAATTAAACAAAAAATGTAGACTAGCTCTCAAATTAGAGTGTGGCACCACTAGGCAACTCTCATATCGAGTGTGTGCTCATTCAAAGCCTATAAAAGAGGAACTAAAGCCATCTTGTTGTTTGTTAATAAATTAGTCTAACTTTTCTCGACTTTGTACATCTCTAATTCCACTTCAACCTATTAACTCTATGAATCTTACTTTGACCCAAAGTCCTACTTTAACTTCCTCTACCAAACTCTGACTATCACAAGTAATAATCCAATAAACCTAACTTGAACAAAAGCTTGTTATTTAAGTCTAAGCAATACTAGTGCAGTCAATAGATTCCCCTCTTTCTTGTGCTTTCGACCATAACAGAAAGACACAAGCATTTGAAAAATCACATAGTTCAAATCTTTGTGAGGAATCAGAATGCCAATTTCAACTGAAAAAAAAAAAACAACTACACTGATGAATCACATACTAGACACCAAGAATGAACAGTTCTTGAATCCTGAATACTCCAGGCAAGGCAATGCCGGCTCATCACAAATAACAAAAATGGTTATTTTGCAGCAATGAGCAAACTCTGATGGAAGTGATTCTTCCTTGAATGAATCTTGATGCATATGAAGAATAAAGATCATAACAATAAGAAGAGAACAAGTTGCACCAATAATATAATAAACACATAAATAACACAAACCAAGTAATTTCCTAACAAGAGAAGCAAACACTGAAGATTTAACAAGGCAATGAACACTCTAACAGGATGGTATTAGTGAAGAAGCAGTACCTTTAATGTGACATGGCTAGTTCCACTGGATCTCTTACTTGCTCCCTCTCCACGACAAGATGGGAAGAACTCAAAGGTCCCCCAGGCCTCCTAGGGCCAAGCTCCAGCTCCATCCTCACCTGCAATATCATATGCTCATTCTCCAATTTCAATCTCTCATTCTCCAGCCTCAGTCTTTCAAGCTCCCTGTCCTTCTTGCTCCGAAATCTCTGCCACTTGAAGTGTTGCTTCTCTAGTTCCAGTGCTTCAGCCTCAATCTCTATTCTGTCCTCTTTGAGCATCAAAGCACGTCTCTTGAACCACTCCCTCTGCTCCCATGGTGATCTAGTTGTGTCATGAAGCACTGCATCAATTTCAAGCCGGAATTTTTCCACCGCCCACTTTCCCATTTCCTCGCTTCCTTCGTCATTGTCATCCTCCTTGTCTTCATCTTTGCTCTCATCGTCGACGTTACCTCTACCATCCCTTATAGAAGTTACTTTGGGTACTTGGCTGACTTGCAAACCAACATCATGGCAACTTGGTATCCTCTGCCCATTGTGATACGCGCACATCTCCGGGTAAAAGAGGTGCTTCGAGCTCAAGATCTTCCTCGCGTCATCCTTGGCTTTCGGAGATAAATGAGGCATGGAATCCAAAAGGGGTGGATTCTCCACGACCTGGCAAGAAGTCCCCCATCCAAGGATCTCGTTCAGCCTCTTGTATCTCTTGTTGAGGTCATTGAACTTGTCCTCGCACTGCTGGGGAGAGACATAGCATCCCTTCTCCAGCATCAGCTTCGAAACCGTCTTCCACTTGCCCTTTTTCTGGAAGGAGGCCCCGTGCTTCTTCCTCGCCGCCAACGAATCCACGGCGCCATCTTCGTGATCGCCGACGTACGCCACCACCGAGATGAGCAGCCGCACGACTTCATCAGTCCATTTCATACGATGCCAAGGCGAGACCTTTTTGCCTCGGGAGTCGGGCAAAGAGCGAGGGTCGTGGCCGTTTTCGTCGCTGGCGTGGAAATGGTCCTCGTCGTCGCTGGTGGCCCCGCCGGCGGACGAAGGAGCAAAGAGAGAGGCCATCTGACCGCCGTAGTCGAGTCCGGGATGGAAGTGGAGGTGGTGGTTGACGTAGGGGTCGAGATCGAGGTTCCCAGCGACAGAGCAAGGGAACAAGCCACCGCCCAACATCGAATCGTTCATGACCTCTCTCTCTCTCTCTCTCAGAATTGCCGATAGAAATCATAAACGCATCGAAATCCCTAGGTTCGAATGATTCGCTGAACAGCGCTAGGGTTTGAAGGGAAGAAAAGAAGGAGTTTTAAGGCAGCAGAAGAAAGGAAACGATTTAAGGAACGGTAGGAAGAACTGGATGCAACTGAAACGTCACCTGGCTAAGCAAAAAGGGACTTCGTTCAGGAGAACAAATGGAAGTGTCTGTTTAATTTTTTATAAATTACTATATCAAGCACTCCAGATTAAAAATAATAATAAAATATCTATGATTAATTTCGACGATTTTTTTTTTAAAATTTATTTATGAGTATATTTAAAGTACAGTTTATAATTTATGCATATTTATTTTTTTTCTAATTATTTCTTACCAAATTTTTTCTAAAAAAAATCCAATCACCGATCGTCCAAACTGCAAGTATTAATGGGTACGAAATTATGATCGAGTGCGATAGTAAATGCTCGTAGTCTAACTAAGATATGAAGAAGATTAGGTGACCATATATAGCAGTAATGAGCTCGTGATGGTCTCGGATGATGTCATTAAATTTTTTAATGATAAATTAAGTATTTAAAATTTAAAATTTAATTATAATATATTATAAAAAAAATTAATGAATAATTAATCTGAGAATGATTATAAAAATGATTTTTTTTAAATTTATTTTAATAGTCGATAAACTTTTTTATAAAATTAAATTAATTATTTTTATAATTAATTAAATTAAAATTTTAAATATCTAATATTAATTTAAAAAAATAACTCGTGACGACCACACGCTGACAATGATGCTTATGAGCAGGTGGTAATGAAATTATAACAGCGATATCTAGTTACGAAATCAATTTTTTAAAAAAATTTTAATTTTTTGTAAAGATTTAATTTTTTCATAGAAAAAATATTTTTAAAAATAAATGTATTTTTTTAGTAAATATTAAAGTTGGACGTCCATTTTAAGTAGTTTTTAAAGTTTAGTATATAATATAATAAATATTAAATTTGGGTGTGTGTTTTATATTTTCTTTTAATGTTTGATCAATGGATTGATCATTAATCCTCAAAATTTTTAATATATTTTTATTAGTTTATAAGTAAATTTAAAATATAATTTATGTACATTTAAAAATAATTTTAAAAAAATTATTTTTATAAGAAAACTTTTTAATTTAAATTTAGGAATCCGTACCATTGAATATTTATTATTCTTTATAAACAGTGTTTCGGAAAATAATAATTTTAAATTTTTGACAAAAATGAGAAGAGCATATCCTTGTTTCATGAAATCATGACATAAACTTTGTCACGATGACATAAACTTTGTCGTGAGTTAGGTCTTCTAATAAATATTATTAGATATAATATTTGAATTTTAATTATGATATATTATAAAAAGTGAATCAAAAAATATTGATCATTTTAATAAGTTTTTATTAATATTTTTTAATTTATTTCAGTGATCGATGAATTTTTTTTGTAAGATCGAGTTTGTCATCTTTAGGATTAATCAATTCGAATAGCTATATATCTAGATTATCAAAAAATAATAATAGAAACATTTTTTTTTTAATCAAAAGATGTTCACCCTATTAACCCGGCTTATAAAATTATAAAGTTGTCTTCAAATAAATTGTTCTATATTATTATCTCCTATTATAGGTAATGAATGATCGAATGTATTGTAACATATATAAAATTGTAATTGTCATAAATATTATAATAGCTACAATATATAATTATTATAACATGAATATTGTTGAACATAATAAGTTTGAGTTATAACAGCTACGAAATCGTAGTTACTACAACGTGAATGTTACGTGAATAAGTAAAATCCATATGGTAGCCGCTACAAAATTGATGTTATAATGTGAATGTTTTTGAACAAATTAAGTATGTATTATGACAGTTACAAAATAATAGTTGTAATTATAATTTTATCACTGGTACATCGTGAATGTTAAATGAATAAGTCGAATTCACATTATAATTGTTATAAATATTATATCAATTACGAAACTATAACTACTATAATACAAATTTATCTTGTTCATATAACTAACCGATCAATTTAAAATTTAATACATGTCATAGAAGATAATAATGTCGAACAATATATTTGAGGGCAATCGTGTGAGCCGATAAAGTGATAGGCTCTTTTTGATAAAAAAAAAAAATAGATTTTTAATTTTTTTTCATAATCAAGATATTTGATTTTTATGATTTGAATATGATCGAACTAATCTTTAATTTTTTTTTTTATCAATTATTAAAATAAATTAAAAAAATAATTCCTGACAAATGATCTAAACTCTTCATATTTAATATATCTTAAGTTCTCAAATTTATGCTATTTTTTATCATTACATCATATTCCCATAACTTAAAATAATAATAATATAATTTTAATAAAAAATGATGTTATTTTAATTATTATCTTTTATTTGGTACATTAATCCCAAATAAAATTATTCTCGGTAGCTGTGATTTTTTTCTTCTTCTCTTACTGTTGCGGATTTAAAATAGAAATGTATATAATTTGAGGTGCTCGAGAGGAACGACCGTACATTGCGACTCATGGCCC
>JBBUKS010493139.1:0-15111 GCA_038050645.1 Hedychium gardnerianum
TCCCAGGACCAACACGGAGGAGGTAAATCACGGGGGCTAGTCTAGCCAGCCCGAATAGTGACTAGTGCATAAGGGGGCAGGAACCTGGCTACTAGTCATAATTTGACCCCTAGACCTCATTGTGACAACACCTTATGTACTAGCCAACAGTTCATCCCGTGGGGACTATTAAAAACTCATTTCATGATTTTATACATGATGAACGCCATCTTAATTTTTACCCATTAATTTATTATATGTATTGAATGCACTTAAACAAATTATAAGTAGAACAATTAACTTGCTCATTAGTTTACTTACAACCCAATTAATCTGCGGTTAATCGTGCATATATTTTTTCACAAAATAATAAAAATATCGAACATGTTTGCAATTAATACTAAATTGAAGGGTCAAATTGACATCTGATTAATATCCAATTAATTTGCGGTTAATCGTGCATATATTTTTTCACAAAATAAGAAAAATATCGAACTTGTTTGCAATTAATACTAAATTGAAGGGTCCAATTGACATCTGATTAATATCCGGGGCTAAATTTAAGTTTTTACTGCAGCACTGGAAAGCCTTCCATTTCGTTACCCTTCCACCGCCTCCGCCGGAACTCGGAGCGGCGCCGCTGCTCGTGATTCGATCGGAGAAGAAGTCCATGGAGGGAATTGCGAAACGCTCCGGCGTGAAATCGCCTGCCATATCCGTGGAGCAATTCGTCTCCCTCACGTCCCCTCTGATAGACTTGGAAAAGGTCCGCTCCTGTAGATAATGAGCTTGTTATTCTGTACCCATGATGTCCTGATGTTACCCTAAGTTCTATATGTTTCGGGTGTTGTTACAAATTTTACGGTTGTATCATGATTTTAGGAGGCTGAAATATCGGCATCTATTGGTTCTGCTTCATCGAAAGGCTTGGATGTTGCTCAAAAGAGAGGCTATGCCCTTCTTAATCTTAAGTGCACAGATGCTCAAGTCCGCATTTTTCCTTTTATTGCCTAACAATACAGTTCTGTTCTTATCGTAATGCATTCTTACTTTTGTATGCACTTTTCCAGGCAGGTTTGATGGGAAAAGCACTTTTGGAGTTTCAATCAAATAAGGGGGATCTTCTTCCTGCTCACAAGGTTGTGTTATTGTTATCATTATAAGTTATAATCATACAAGTAAATGAAGAAGATGTTTCTTTTTTGTTGTTTGAGGTTTTTGTAAAGTTTTCTATTTTGAAAATTTTCACTATGATAAAAAAAAGTCTTAGCTTAATATGGGGATCTCAATGCTTTTGGGTTTAGCGTTACTCTCAATCATTTTTTTTTTGTACAAAGATGTAAAATCTGGTGGTAAAACATAATTTTCCCTCCGGAACCAACACTGGATTTATCAACTTCTGTTAAAATGGTTGAGCAAAGTCAATTGGTTTAACTTAATTATGCTCTAAGTGTTCTCAAGTTTGTTTCTTAATTGAGATTTTGGGTACAGTTCTCGAATCACGATGTGGTTATTCTCAAACCAAATAAGGCTGATTCTGGTTCTCCTTTACTTGGACAAGGTGTAGTGTATCGCCTCAAGGTATTTGTAGTACAAATACATAATTCTTGAAGGATTCCCTTCTCATATTTTTCTTTTGAAAACTAATTTTATGTCTTGTGATGTTTGGAAATAAGGACTCTTCAATCATTGTGGCTTTTGATGACATTCCTGAAGATGGATTAAATGGCTCTCTACGTCTTGAGAAGGTTGCAAATGAGGTATGTGATTGAGAACATATCATATTGTCTAGGACTTATGCAGCTTCTGTAAGCTTATGGTTTGTTAAATAGTTCTGTTCTCTTTGCTCAACTAGAACCCGGCTAACACCTGACAAGGTTTAAGTAAATTCTGTAATGCTTAGAAAAATTAGCCAGCTCTTTCAGCTAAGAGTTTGTGATACCCTAACCATCTTTAAATGTTATATGAACTTGCAACCAAAACCATAAGCACATCATTAATTGAATTAAAATCAATACCAGTTGGTTAATGTTGTATGGTCTATATGATTATATAAATTTATCTTGTTAGCCATTTATTTTTTTTCCTTTTGTAAGTCAATTGTAACCATATTTTTTATCCTTATTCTTTGAATAGATTATTGCCAATTTGGAACAATTAGGTGTACCCCAATAAATGATATGCTGAGAGAAAATAGGTTAAGAAGTGGACATATGTTGAAGAAGATCAACAGAGTGTATAGTTAAACTAGGTGAATATATTAAGACTTTTACAGGTGTCATGAGGGAGACGAATGAGGAATCTAATTTACATAAATCCATGTAGTCGTCTAAAATCATTGGGACTTACATCACTGGTTGTTTTTTATATACTTTTTCCCTTGTTTTCCTCTCTAACTTACATCATGAATGTTTGAGATGGATCATTCAGTATCTATTTCTTTCACTGGTGCAGCTGCCTTTGTTTTATGGTTGCATTTTAAATTGCTCTTCTTTAGCAATTTTTGCAAGGGTATCAATTATCTTATTAATCTTCCAAAAGACTACTTAGTTATTTTATTGTTGATTTATCAGAACTTGAGTGGATTCTGTAATATTGTAGGTGACATATAGAAGTATGAAGGATGCATTGATTAAACTCAGCAAGGGCACACAAAAAGGGCCAGCTGCTGACCTGATTCCTGTATTATTTGGGGAAAAACCACCTGTTGTTTCTAAGAAAGTCAGTCAATTCAATCCATTTAACAAGAATCTTGATCATTCACAGGTAATTGTTTTTCTTATCGATGTTTGTTATTTTTTCATGTTTTGATTCTATCTTTTTTCTTCGTTTTACTAGAAGCTTAAGGAAATATATTGAGATATTTACTAGATTGTTTCATATTATTAACTGTTAGCATATGTAATTTTGCTTGTGATTTGTATGCCTAACGATTATAGAACGATCTCATATAGCTCCCTTGGTTATAAGATCCTGTTGTTTCTAATACATGGTCAAGTTTATATGATAAACTGAAAGTTTGAAACAGAGTATTGTACATTATATGAATGGAAAAAGTCAAAACGAAGGTTGCTTGATGCTTTGACATACTACATAAACAAAGCTCATTCATATTGTAAAAAGAATATCAGAAAAAGATCTATATTACTCAAATAATCTCTTCATAAATATCTTGTTAGTCACTCCTAGTCTCTTCACAATTCTTTTCCTCACTGCTTCTTAATTATCTAGGTATGATTGATCTTTGTCATAAAAATTTTGGGGCATGGATACTAGTTGGGCTAGCATAAACTTGCACCGGTATCTATATGTGACACAAACATCACCTTTTTTCTAGCAAGGAACCAAGCATCTCTTTGAAACTACCTTGCTGATGTCGGCTTTCATGCTTAAGATTGGACTTAATATGATACAGGAGATTAGATATTTGGATCTAGCAAGTTCTTACACTTCATTTTGAGATCTAAATTTTTGTTTCTACCTAAAAGAAGAATCACTTGTTCTCTATGAAGAGCAATAATCAAAAAGTGAAGATCTATCTATGCCTACTAATGAATGGCTTCCATTTTGCTTTGGCATTACATACCAGTTTATCTGGTTTATCTATTCCAAATCCCTCAGTGGTCTAACAGTCCTAAGGGATCTTATGGGACAACTGTCCTATGCTATTATTTTATCAATATGTTTTTCTGTGCGCTTCTTTGATAAATAATTTTCTCAACTGATTAATCTAATCTATTTCATCATAGAGGGATGCTGTCTTGAAGTCTCTTTCATGTAGGGATGTATTTTTGCTTCATGGTCCTCCAGGAACGGGGAAGACAACAACTGTGATTGAGATTATATTGCAAGGAGTCAAACAGGGATCTAAGGTTCTTGCATGTGCTGCTTCCAATATAGCTGTTGATAACATGGTTGAACGTCTGTTTCCATTCAGGTGCATTTTGATTGTAGACTTTCTCGCAGTTTACTTAACCTACAATTACTTAACAGCCTAAAAATCCATCTTTAACTTTGAATATTTACATGCATGTCACTCTTTTACAAGTTTCTTATTATTATTCTAGTTGTTTGTTTTGCTACCCCTTATGGTCATTTTGAATTCATCATGTCTTTCTCTCACCTGCTATCACCTTGTTACTACTCCTGGTCGATCTGGAAAACTGATCTTGGTCTTGAACAATTGTTTATTCTTCCAAAGTGAATCCTAAGTCAAAATGAATATGGGCATATATAATGCTTCTTGAACATCATTCAATTTTATTATTTGTTACTTTCTACTGATATTAGGTAAGGTAGTGCAGTTAGTAATTGATAATATGGCAATCTTGCTGTTGCACAGTTTGATCGTGATACCACAACAAATTGAGCCATGACATACCAGTTTAGTCCCACATGGTTAGTAGGTTAATGAGGAGGTTGATATGAAGGGAACTATGATTAACTTGTGCTTAAGCATTTTGAGTTTGTAGTTGAGTCTATCAAGTAGATTTGCTAACAGTGACATATTCTTGCATAGTGTTAGCTGGAGGGACAAGATTCATCTTTGTTGAATAATGGATTTAGGATTTATAAAGCATTCACATCTGGGAATCATTTATCCATCTAGTTTAACTATTCCTTTAGTTTGCTTTTAGTAATGCTAAAGTTACATTTGATATTTTGACTCTTAATTCTTCTTAATGTATGCACTTTAGTTCTAGAAATCTGGTTTGACTATACAAAATTTTGATTTAGCATAGTTAAAGCTTGTTATCAATTAGCATATTTCCATCTACATTTACAATCCATGTTCATAAGGTTAAGATACCATATTATGCTGGTCACTAAGGCCTAATGCATTCCTTGATCTTTTTAATTTGGACTTGATGTTGTCATAGCACAATGTCATCTACAAATCATATGCACCTTTATAGATATATGCTTTTCTTGTACAATGTAATAATGATTGAAAGTTTATGTGGGTGAACTCTCATTCTAGAGAAAGGTAATCTGTATCAAACAAAATGCAAAATCTTATTTTCTCTCTTACATACAAACACATCATTCTAGAAATTTATGTACTATCTTTGCCTTTTGTTTTCATAGTTTATAGTTAGTTTAATGTTAACCATGCTTTTCCAGGGTAAAGTTAGTGAGGTTGGGACATCCTGCACGTTTGTTACCTCAAGTGTTGGACAGTGCACTTGATGCTCAGGTATTGAACCTTATCCCGTCTCAGTACAGTGTTTTTTCCTCCTACCACGAAAAGCTATTTGGCAATTCTTTTATGAATTCATTGACTATTTATAAAAATATGTGTTGTTATAGTCATGTTGAACTGGCAGTTAATGTTCATTTGAGTTCTTTAAATGGAAGGCATGTTAATCTACAAAGTGAAAAAGTACACTGTTAATAGTGCTTATGTATTGCAAACTTTGAAAGCAAGTGATGAATCTCCATCTCAAACCTCTACCAACTGATCTTTCTACTTCTGTATTTTTCTTACCTGTCTCGTCTGTGTTATTACTATCCTGTCACTTCTCTCCTCTATTTTCCTCCCTTTGACACACCCTATGTGACACTTACTGATCTAGGTCTATTACATAGCTGAGTAATTCATCAATTATATGCATCTCCAAGTACTCTCCCATCTAAATCAATATTGTCCACAATCACACATTAATATCTGCACTTGATGGGAGAAAGTCAGAAAAATAATCATGGTGGGAGTATATAATGAAAAAGAACCAACTCCAACGCTGTGGTTTGGTTGAGCCGAGAAGAAAGTTGTAGAGTTGCACTCTTGGCAAACTGGTTAGCAAGTGGCACTAAGCTGGTTTATAAACTAGTAAGTCATTTCTGCAACTGCTTTCTAAGCCATTGGAAACCTGAACCATATTCTCAAATTTTGAGAAGTGTTAGGAGTGTGTTTTTGTGCTAACATTGTAAAGGACGCCAGATGTTTGTTCTATTCTGTTTATTATTTTATATGAGAAGTTCCATTCAAGAATGGTTTCAACTTTCAATTCTGTTAATATGAATAGAATGCTATTCCATTACAGTCGATAAGCAATTAGTTTAAACATTTGATATGTTACAGTTGCAGAGAATCTGTACTAAGGGATAAATATTTAGAATCATCACTATTAAACCTGTACAATATGATAGCTTCAAAATATGGTCTATGGTCTAATTTTCCAACTACTACAGGAAACAAAATTTCATGCATGATATTTTATGTCAAATCTCTTTGGGGGTTTTGGTTACTATGGTTCTGTACAACCACCATAGTAGTTTCTGAATTCTCCTTCTCAGGGGTTTTGACCTAATGTAGACTTTAAGTTTATATTTGCTTTCTGATAAACTTTCTAGCTCTATGGAGTTATTAGAGCATGAAGAGTTTGGTGTTGTGTTGATATCTTGGAGTTGCTTCAGCCACTACCTGTGTTTAAATGAATTTGATGTTTGTTTTCTCCCATATTCTTTTTTGTTGTATTTCACCAGTGAAATTTTGTTGTTGTCAACTGTCCTGAATTGTAATATCTGTGAACTGTATACGATACAAGGTCATGCTATTGTACAGTTTGCCTAATTAATACTAATTGTTGAATCTAAAGCCAACTAAAACACTCTTTGAAGGGCTTTAACTGTACGAGTCTCTTCGTTTGTGTACAAAATAAATTTTCTGCTCATTATATAACTTCTAATTCCTAATTTAATTGCTCCTTATGACTAGGTTTTGCAAGGTGATAATAGTGCACTGGCAAAGGATATTCGTAAGGAAATGAAGGTATGCAACCTTTGACAACTCTCGGTTTCATGGTTTTGATGATCAGTTGTGAGATTATAAGTTATGTACCTTGTGTTATTGTTAAAGTATAAAACTATAAACTTTGTGTTGTATCAATTAAAAAAATATTGATCGGTTATTATTCAGTTATAGTTTTTTTTTTTTTGAGGTAATCCTTGGCGCTTGTTGCATGTAGTCCGTTTTATATGTTTTTTAATCTTTTCAGGTCTTGAGTGGGAAGCTGTTAAAAGCAAAAGATAGAAACACCAAAAGGGACATTAAGAAAGAGCTTAGAACACTTGCCAAAGAAGAGAGGAAGAGACAGCAGTTGGCAGTCTCAGATGTTTTAAAAAATGCAGATGTAGTTTTGACAACTTTGACTGGTGCATTTTCTCGCAAACTAGAGAGTATTACGTTTGACTTGGTTATAATTGATGAAGCTGCTCAGGCACTCGAAGTAGCATGTTGGATACCATTGCTAAAGGTATTTACTAATCTCAGGTTTTGAAGAAAGTGGAATGTGGGTAATCATCACAAATGGCATCAATAGAAACTTTTACTTATATAATAATATCATGAATATGACCCTGATATTGCTAGCCAACCACAGAATAAATCCTGAAGTTTGTGAGCAAAGGTAACTGAACTACCAAAGCATGAACCTTTGCCTAATTCGTTGTCATGGTCCAGAACTTTGAAGTTAATCTATAATATACAAATTTATGAAGCATTCGAAAGTAGTTCTGTTGGTATCATGTACTCGTGGGTGCTGAAAACTTCGACAGTAAGTTATCTTTCTTTTTTTTTTATGAGAAAAAACAAGAATTTGGCTAAGAAAAATTGTGAATGGTTCTTAGAGGCAGTAAGATGATACCACTAATGGTTAGGAGAGTGGTGGACTCTGGAATGGAAAGTGCTATAGTTACCACAACCCAACAAAAATGCGGGGAAAGGAAGAAACAAAGAAAAGTAAAATAAAAAACAATAAAAGGAAAACTGATGTCCTTGTGGTTTAATTAATTTTCTGGGAGGTGAAATGTAGCGATTAAAGAAAATGAGGTTTGGAATGTTTTGATTATACCCTTTGCAAAATGGCTTTGTATTCTAGAATCTGCAAAAGAGTTCTATTTTTGGATACTTTGGATGTATTACATTCTATGGAAGACTATAACTTCCAGGATTATCAGGATGATCTTAGTTTTAACTTGTCTTTGCAGGGACCAAGGTGTGTGCTTGCAGGAGACCATCTCCAGCTTCCTCCAACAATCCAGAGTGTGGAAGCGGAAAAGAAGGGTTTAGGTACAACACTCTTTGAACGTTTAGCTGGCTTGTATGGAGATGAAGTCATGTCTATGCTCACTGTACAATACCGAATGCATGAGCTTATTATGAGTTGGTCATCAAAAGAATTCTACAATAGTAAGGTAATTCAACCTTCTTTTTCTTTGGATTTTAGGTCATATTTCATAATCATGGAATTGAGTATTCACTCCTTGTGATTTTTTTGTTGTATAGAATAACTAGCGATCTTCTTCGAACTTGTTGTATCAGGTAGAAGCCCATTCTAGTGTAGCTGGTCATATGCTGTATGATCTCGAGGGTGTAAAGAGATCATCAGCAGCATCACCGACTCTTCTTCTCATAGATACAACAGGGCAAGTGTTCTTTGTGCATGATATAATTTTTATATTTTTGCAACTGCTAACTGGTGATAACTAATATGCTTTCAAGATAAGTTTTGGAAAAAACATGTTTTCCCATGCCGGGATCTGCTTTTAAAATCATATTCTTTTTATCTGATGGATCTGCACATTTGAGGTTTATCAGCTCATCTGATCTTCATATTGAATTTGTGATGTTCTTTCATACAGGTGTGACATGGATGAGAAGAAAGACGAAGAAGAGAGTACTATGAACGAGGGAGAGGCTGCAGTAACAATATCCCATGCAAAGCAGCTTATCGAATCTGGAGTTCAAGCATCAGATATTGGAATAATTACTCCATATGCTGCACAGGTTTCACTCTTTTCATCAGCATTAATCAATCGCATCTTTTCAATGATTTGTTGTTTGAATTTATTGTTTACACCATGTTACGGAAGTGATTACTTGGCACCTCTCATTCTTTATGTTTTGATTATGTTGATCTTGCGTGCAAGTTCTAAAATATAGTTTCATGCTCAAGTTTTGGCACACTTCAATGCTCGTTGAGATGGATTCAAAAACTTTTAATCCAATAATTCTCTTCCACTTAGCTCATTTATATTCAATTAAAATTTTAAATTAACAAGTTATTAAAATAAATGAAATGATTATTACATACTAGCATTGATTTTTATAGCAACACTATGTTGAAGCTAGGAGGTTCCATGCCAATTGGTCCCATATGGACAACTACAATGATCCATTATATGAATATAAATCGATCCCTTTCTTAACAGCTCAAGCTTTTGGGATGAGTAGTCAGCCAATCAATTTCAACTGCTTGCAGATATAGTGTCGCTCATGGTTGACATCCGGAAATATTTTGGCTGTGTTGATACTTGAAACTGTGCTTGTATATGTTCCTACTTGTTCATGTCCTATGCTCTGGGCATGATCCTACTTGTTTCATTTTGCTCCTTTCTAGCATGATTGCCATCATCTTGACACTTCAGCAATTGGAGTTAACAATGTGTGTCGATTAAATGCTTATATACAGGTGACTTATCTTAAGATGCTGAGGAGCAAAGAAAACATATTGAAGGATGTAGAAATTTCAACCGTTGACGGGTTTCAAGGCCGAGAAAAAGAAGCCATTATCATATCTATGGTCCGATCTAATTCAAAAAAAGAGGTAAGCTTTCAGAAGACGAATATAGCCATTTAACTTCTCGGTCCCGTGTGAATCCCATCCTTTTGTTTTTGTTTACTCAAACGGAGCTCAAATATCTAATGTACAGCAAGAGCACTCGAGGCTCATTCCATTACCATCACTTGTCGAAAAATATCGTGTTGAATTGTTGCACTGCCATTAATGCCCCCTCTTTTCTGTTTTCCATCGTTCATAGGTTGGGTTTCTAAGCGACCACAGGCGAATGAACGTGGCTGTGACTCGCGCTAGAAGGCAATGCTGCCTGGTATGCGATACAGAGACTGTTAGTCACAACACATTCTTGAAGCGCCTCATCGAGTACTTTGAAGAACATGGAGAGTATTTAAGTGCATCCGAATACGACATGAATTGAAGCAAAAAGGTTTCGGTTCGACTCTCTGTATTCAGCTTCTACTTCAACTACTTCTCCATTATATTCTTTAATTGTGGTGGCAAATCCTAAAGAAAATCTATGATCTCAAGCCACACTATCTGACGTAGTAATGCTTAAAATTACATTCTCTTAGAGACATTCATGAAATTCATAGTTGTATTTATCTTCATAGATTTGTCTTGCAATATCGAAAATTTCTTTTGTCGCCACATTCTAGTTTTAGAACTTCAAAATTGTTCAAGTATTTCCAAGTTTTCAAACTCTCGTCATTTGGCTACTATTGTAGCTAGTTCATCGAATGACATGATGAGTTTTCAACTTTAATCGAGTAGCATCGCGTGTTTAGTATGTCATTATCTTCATTTGACTCTCGATAAGTTTTCAAATCCTTGTCATTTTCATTTCATCTAATGGCATGATCGGGTTTCCACTGCAATCGAGTAATGTCGCATGTTTACCGTGTCATTATTTCGCTAAAGTGAAGTGACTCGCTTTATAGAGCTCGACAATTTTAAAAGATAAATAGGAAGAAAAGTTGAGAAGAAAATGATATATAAAAAAATTGATTAATTAGATAACATTAAATTTAGGCCAATTGATTTATTTTTATAATTTTTTTTTATCAATAATTAAAATAAATTGGAAAACGCACATCCATTACGGAGGAAAGCTGAACAATTTAGCTACTTTAATTTGACATGGATTTATTTTTTAAAATGTAAAAATAATAATTTAATTTATTATTTTTTTAATAAAAAATAAATATTTAGTGTGAAACACATGTTCTTCTCTGGTCATTATTCGTTGCGGCTTACGTGGAGCGACGTGATTGGCTGGGTCAAAAAGATATTTGAATGCCACTGCGTCCGCGTTTCCTTTCTCTCCATCGATCGGTCGATGGAAGCGGCACCAATCCGTCTTCCTCTTCTTCGCTCTCGCCCTCTTCTTCCTCAAGCGGAGCCGATCTCGCTCGCCCTCGCTAGAACAAGAGGCAGTAGTCGCCTTCGCAGTCGCACCAGCGGCCGCCGCCTAACGGCGGGGATCGATGCCGTCGTCGTCGACGGAGCCACCGCCTCCGCCGATCTGGCCCCTGTTCAGATCACCTGGCAGATCGCCGTCGGCGCATTAGGTATTTCCCATTCCCTTCTCCGTATGTGTATTCATATGTCCCCTGCGCTACCTAAACGTATGATTTGTTTTTCCCACTCTTCAGCTGGAATCACGCCCTTTGTGGTCGCGGGGATCGAGTTCAGCAAGAGGATTGTGAGTTCGATACTTCCTATCGATGCTTATTTTACATATCAAACTTATTTAATGCGCATGATGTCTGATAAAATACAAATTTTAACATTATTCGATCGCAAATCAATTAGATCACATTCGAAACAGGAATTAGCATGATGATTGATGTTGGTTTTATTGGGCTGTAATTGGAAGTGGAATAGCATGAGAATCTCCAAACCTGAAGTTCACATTCCTATGTAGGGTTAGTCTGATTGTGTTGTATCGCACAGTCCATTCTGATATTGCTAGCTTTACTCTGATGCGCAAGTCAAAGAAGGGTCCGAGCCTGTGTGTTTGATCGAGTTGACAGAGAAGTTGTATGTTTAAAGCATGCTAATTTCTTGGTATAATACATTTAAAGCTTCGGCAATACAGATTGATGTGCCTCCTTGAACATTTAATTATCCCTTTTGGCAGACCTTTTATGACATTTACCAACAAGATTTAGCATTCTTATAGCCATTTTGGATATGATTATCTAAGCATTTTTAGCATATGATTAGGTTGGCAATTTGTGAAGAATATAATAGATAAAGAATAGACAGGGAATAAGTTTTTCTTGTTCATGTATTCGAATAAAGAAAGAATAACTATTCTCTTGTTTGTTGGTAGGAATAATATAAAGAAATAGAATACAAAAGAAGTTTCATAGCCAAAAAAATTTATTTAACTCTACTTGCATATCCCAATTAGTCTGTCCATAGAGGTGCTAGTCACATAAACTCCTTAAGGTTGAGCTATGAACTACCAAATGACTAATCACATAAACCCTTGTTTTGGGGCAGTCTAGTAACAACAATTTGTAATACAGTGCTAGGAATCTTATGCCAATAAGATGAACTTAAGCATTTTTATTTAGAATTCTTATACTTAAATTTTGTTGCTTTATGTAGAGAAATATACTTATAGTGTGCTGGTAGCATGGGCGATATTATTTTACTTATCAACCTGCTCACGTCCATTGATACACATGGTATTCGAGGTTGCTAGCTCACGAGGATTCCCCAAGCAAACATTACTCCTTCCTCAAGGCTTCCTCAATCCTCAAGGATCCACTAGGCTTCCCTGAACTGGAGGTCTTCTATGAGCTAGCTAAGTTCTACTAAAGTGGCTCCATTTGTTTGCAATCCACTAATGTTAGTTCACCATATCCATAGAGGTTTAATACATATTCTTCCTCCCTGCTTCTTCTTCTTCCCCCTTCAATTCCACCTATTGAGCAGTGTCGACCTGCACCACCACTGATACATCTCTTTCCAGTCATGAATTGAAACTCCAACATAAAACGAGTCTTCAGACCATGCTAATAATATCACACACGTATATATTCCCTCTATGTTATTACTTTATATTGAAGCTCATAGCTAGCTGATTTACAATACCAAGAGAATTCTTTAATCCAATTCCTATGTTTTCAGATAGCACAAAAAAAATGTGAAGTTTGTGGAGGCTCTGGCCTTATTGTTCTTAAAGACAAATCCTACTCTCGCTGCCCCGGCTGTGGTATATCCAATTTGTTCCAGCTTTAGCAAACATAGATTCTTGCTAATCTGTTGATCATCATAATTTCATGCAATTAATTTTATGCCTAAAACATGTTTGATCAGGTGGATTTCTCCCATGGCAGTCGTGGAAAAGATTCTTCACAGGATAGAACAGTGATCAAAGTGATATATCACTACCTGACCTTCCTCATGCAATCTGAATTTCTTGTGATCTAAAAGCAAAGAAAATACACCTTTTCTGTATACAAGATTACTAGTCAAAAAATGAGTTAAATGTTGATGTAAACTTTCCAAATTTGGTGGCAAATTTGCAGCATATGCATTTGTATCCTATCTCCTCTCCATGTTTCTTGCAATCGATTGCTTTTAGGAGTATCAACAATGGTGAAAGGGCACAATGTTTCCAACTCCAGCAACAGGGTCAGATGGGTAACATTGTAACAGTTGCATTTCAGAGATGTTCACATTTATCATAATCAGATTAAATCCTCAATCAGAATACAGGTATGGGATATATATGCGTATCGGTTTACATTTTTTGTGACGTTTCGTTACTTAAGAAACTGGTTCGACCGATGTCATAATAACTGGTAAAGCGAACATTAGGAAACCCTGCAATGCTTTTGTTAACTTCCTCTTGAAAGTTTAGGTTTGTAGACCTCGTCAACTATTGAATTTGTTGGCAAACTGATTCAACTACTGGTTTTGTGATTCAACCTGTTCTTATTCGATCAAGTAGCAGAGAAGTAGTGAATGATTTAGAATTTTGCTAAAGTTTGGACACCTCCACTTAACATCTCAGTAATGGTTCTTCTTCTTCTTGTTTAACTAAATCAATCGACTGATCTTATGTTATAGACTAGTAAAGCGAACCAAACGATTACATAGAATGATGTTTCCGAACATTAGCGAATCTGAGATGCTTTTGTTATCTTTGCTTTCAAAGTCTATTCTCATAGATCTTGCCAACTCTATACTCTTATTGCTTCTAAATTGGGTTTGGTTGGTGATCCGATTCAACAATTGGCTTTATGATTCAACCTGTTCTTATTCGATCGAGTAGAAAGGATGTAGATAAAAGTTTTAGAATTTTGCTAATCTTTCATACCTCATAATAGAATGTTCAAGCAAGTTAAACTCGCTCAATTCACTTTGCTCATTTATGTACAAATTATTGCATACAAAAAATAATTATAAATAAATTCCCTGTGTAAGTAAATAGATATGACATAAAATTTAAAAAAAATAGAAACAATGGCAAACAATAACAATAATTTTTAATAATTAATTTTAATCAATTTAATTATTTAAAGGTCATGATTTTTGTCGGTCATATTTTTTTTATAGTGATTTTTTAAAGGCGCATTTAATATTTCATATTGACCAAAAGACGTTCTAAGATTTGAAATTGTCTAAATGACATGCCTCTTTCCCAGTTTACCCTTATGATAAAACTGTTTTTTTTCTTCTATTTCCTCTCTATTTTGCATGCAACACTTTCCTCTCTTCTCTCTCCTGTGCATATATGCAACAACCACTTCACCTTTTAGTTCCAACAATTATTGTGGTGCTGATTTCTAAAAATTAGCATCGTAATGTTCTGAAATTTTAAAATTATTTTGAGTACTGTTGGGAAGGTCTAGAAACAATAATAGAGAGCACATTTGGACTCCTATGCACCAGATCAATCTACAAAACTTAGAATAGAACAAATCTGAGTTTTCTAGGTCCATCAATAAATTTTGATCGAAATTCATTGATGGACCTAAGAGACTTAGATTTCTGAAACATACCATGAGATGAAAGAGATGAATGTTTAGAAGGTATATATGATTTGAAATCCTAAATCTGAGCTCTTAAACAAACTTCTGAGTCCATGCCAATTGGCATAATTTGAACTTTCTAAACCTTTTGAGTGGCGCTGGAAAATGATAACTAAGGGCACACTAGGATTCCGGGGCACCGAAGAAATCACATGACTTTGAATGAGTCTGATCTAACCTCTAGGTCTATTAATAATTTTTTTTTACCAAAATTTATTGATGGACTTAGGGGAATCAGAATTCTAAAAAATTATAATGAGATGGAAGTTCTGAGTGTGTAGAAGATAGAGATACTGTGAAATCATGATTTTGAGTCTCTTACAAGAAATTATGATTGCGTGCAAAGTTGCATGGACATTGGTATTGATATCAAAATAACAACACGTGGTGGTCTTCCGAAATCAAAACCACAGTGTTGTGTTCTTCTCAGAAACCTGGTGCTGGTTTCTGAAGATCAGCACCACAGTGATAATTTGTAACAAGCTAAGTTGTGATAGTTT